>OX578140.1:105182749-105275249 GCA_951213105.1 Amaurobius ferox
CGTGCTTAAATACAATTCAATACTGTTAAGTAAAATTTGCATATCATGAAATTGTATGTTCCATTATTTTATGCTGCTGACAATTTCATGATATGCAAATTTTACTTAACAGTATTGAATTGCATTTAAGCACGTTGGCATCTATTTCTAATTGTATTGCCACTGAAGATGAACATGGAAGATGTTCAAAGCGCTTTGGCTATATTTACGTCTGTAGGATGATTGTATAATAAAATGACTTTTAGATCTGTTTGAGATTTGTCATTTGTTAGTAATTAGTAATTTAAAATTGTGACGTGTCGCCACTCCTGGTACTGAATGTGTGGCTTTATGTGTTTGCAGCAGTTATTAGAAGCTCCAACTTTTCAGAGGCTGATCGCCTGATTTGTCGTGTCTTGACTTCTTTCTGTGAGGATAACTTAAGAGTCTCGCCTATGACACTCTCTTTGAAACTGAAGAGGAACTCGTCGCTAGAATTCCGGCCGCTGCTGCCGAAGTGCGCGACATGGCTGGTCTGTTCGAGACAGTTCGCTAATCCCTCCATCGCCGCTGTGAGACGTGCAATCAGGTTGACGGTCGCTCTTTTGAGCCATTACTGTAATTATTGTTTATTAAATGTCATATTATAACTTCTAAGTCATTCTTGTGTTTTCGCATCACCTCATCGATTTCACCAATAATTGGCGCCTTTACGTTTCATTTCCTACCCGGTAAACTATGACGAAAAATGCTGGGTTTTGTGTGTACTACCACCTCTTAACGTTCGGCCCATCGTTTTTGAATCAGTTAACATTAACCACAGAACGAACGCTTAAATGGTATCTGGTAAGTTTAAATGTTTTTAGCATACGATCGCTTATGAATGAGTTATAAAAGGATCATTTAATTAACAGGTTTAATCCTAATTATTTTGTTTAAAAATTGAATAAAATAATGGTGTTTTTTTTAAAGTTTGAGCACATAAACGCACATGCATATCGTCAAAAATGTTCGGTTATGCAATTTGGTTCCTAATTTCATAATTCTATAAAATACTCGATATTGAAGTATACATCAATATTATCTAAACATATATTATGTCATTATATGTATAACGTGAAATATGAAAATATAATCAGAGAATTGTGAACTTCAATTGCAATCAATATTCACTTCAATTGAATTTTTAAAATGCAAAAAAAAAACCACGATATTAAATTGAATGTCACCTTTACCTACACATACATTATGTACAACAAATGAAATATGAAAATACGGTCTGAGAAATATTCATTTCAACTGCATTTAATTTAGAAATCTTTCCCGGAGTTATGCATTTTACTGCAAGGAAATTTTGCGACAAGTTAATGAGAGAAAAACCAGTAAATCGTCTTTTTGTCCTGAATTCCGAAGAAAGGGAAAAATTATGTCGGCCACCAGCGGCAAAAAATGAATCTTGTGAAATTTGAAACGGATATATTTGTACCTGTTATCTTCATCAAATTTAACGTGGAAAGATAATGTTGTTGGTTGGTTTTTTTTGCAAACACTTCCAGCCGATTAAAAGTTCGCTCAAACGTCTGTTAAAAATTGATGATGATTATCGTTGTTAAAATAAAATTATATTTCACAAAATAAAGGTGACACACAGTTTTGAAAGCAAAAGCAGCCTCTTTTTTTAGGATGAAATATTATTGCAAGTATGCTAGTAAAAGCAAAAAAGGACAGTCTAAAAAGCAGGAGCCTTTCTCAGGATCAAATGTCTTACAAACATGTTAGTAAAAGCAAGAAAGGCCAGTTTAAAAAGCAGGATCCTTTCTCAGGGAAAAATGTTTTGAAAATATGCTAGTAAAAGCAAAAATGACCAGTCTAAAAAGCAGGAGCCTTTCTCAGAATAAAATGTTTTGCAAATATGTTAGTAAAAGCAAAAAAGGGCAGTCTATAAAGCAGGAATCTTTTTCAGGATAAAATGTTTTGCAAATATGTTAGTAAAAGCAGAAAAGGTCAGGCTAAACATTAGGAATCTTTCTCAGGATAATATATTTTGCAAATATGTTAGTAAAAGCGAAAAAACATAAGTCTAACGAACAGGGGCCTTTCTCAGGATAGAATGTTACTGTAAACTTGATGGTAAAAGCAGGACAGCATTAGTCTAAGGCAGTGTTCTTCAACCTGTGTTCCGCGGAACTCTAGGGTTCTACTCAAACGCTTTAGGGGTTCCGCGAGTCGATACTACAATTCGTTGTTTTTGTTTTGTTTTTCTTTGTTTTCAATTTCATATGACATATATATGTATAATACAAATACTTTATATGAAATATTTATCTTCTTGTTTGAATTAATGCAAATTTATATCTTATATAAAGTTTTTATAACAAAGGCAGATACGCACCTTGTTCATAACATGTAATACGTAATATGACACATCCCCCCTAAAATGAAATCTGGGTGTGCTACTGAACGAAGGGTTCCATAAAAAAATATCTCAAAAAAAGGGTTCCGCGAGATGACAAAGGTTGAAGAACACTGGTCTAAGGAATAGGAGCCATTCTAAAAAAAAACAAAAAACATTTGAGGTGGTCAGCACATGACTTTCTCTGCAGATTTAAATTCATTTTGTCATTTTAAATTTCATTAAGCATTAAATATATATATATATATATATATATGTGTGTGTGTGTGCCGATTATTTCTTATTTATATACACTTACTCTATCGTAAAGTGCTGTTAAATAATTAATTATTTATCAGTAGATTAACCATACATGTAAAAAATGCACTAAAACTCATTGTTGTATACATTGCGTTGATGACCGCAGAACCCACCTAAATTTAGCATAACGGGATAACTAAGTCAGAACTAAAAGGTTAACAGGAAAGTAACAAACATGTATTTCATTACATAATTATCTTACACTCTTAAAGTTAGCAAATTGTAGAAGAATCATTCTATTCGAATACATATAAAAGTGGTTTGGGACGTGTAATGCCAGCTAATTAATATTTTGGTTGGATCACGTGGTGGGATGAATTAATTAGTTTTTTTTAAGCACAGTTTTTGAAGACATCCTCATATAATTCTAGTTGTAGGGTACTTGATAAGGTCCTTCACACCTTGAAGAAGCAGTTACCTTACACCTCTCTTGTAGGTCGGACGGTCTGGATCTCAACAACAACAACAACAACAACACCTTGAAGAAGCGTACCGAGGCTTTTCCACAATTTACACCTTTTTTAACACCATTCGTATATGCGAGATCTCCTCCGAACTCATCCATGCAGTCACACAAAATCTAACTGCTACTGCAGTTTGCTCTTCAAAAATGCAACTGACTTGACCCCTGCTTGACCTTATATTTATACCTCTTTCTTCTGCGGGACGGTCGTCTCTTTGGTATGCAGACACACCGTCGCCATCTTGGTTACCGACAATGGGTTTAGAGTGGGAATTTTCTTCTGGTAGGTCGGACGGTCTGGGTTTCAACAACAACAACCCCCTCCCCGCATTCACCCTGCTTCCACCATTTCTCATTTAAATCAATTATTTAATACTAGCCGCCTTTGGCGACCAGCCTGTTCGCAACCCTTGAAAATGCTGATCGTGGCAAATTCCAACCGTGGCAAACTCGTTGGTGCGACCGACCAGAAAGGTGTAAGGTAACTGGTTGGACGGCCAGGATGTGCCACCCAATTTAGACCGGAACCCAGTGGGGGAGGCATCCACAGGGAACGTACCCTCCTTCCCCTACCACCAACCTCTCGGAAAAACATACGGACCCATATGTTTAACGTGATCGGACTCCGTGTCAGTGGCGGAAATCGAACCCGGGCCTACCGCGTGCAATTCCCGCGCGCTAACCACTGGGCTACTTCGCCCTCCGCGACAATCTCCATAACTTTCTTTTTATTCACCCAATTTAGACCGTACCCTCCTTTCCCTACCACCAACCTCTCGGAATGACTCACGAACCCACATGTTTAACGTGATCGTACTCCGCGTGAACGTGGCGTAAGTTTTGGCAGTGGCGGGAATCGAACCCGGGCCTACTGAGTGCAATTCCCGCGCGCTAACCACTGGGCTGCCGCGCCCTCCGCGACAATCTCCATAACTTTCTATATATTCACCCAATTTAGACGGGAACCCAGTGGGGGAGGCATCCACAGGGGCCGTATCCTCCTTCCCCTACCACCAACCTCTCGGAAGGACTTACGGACCCCCATATTTAACGTGATCGTATTCCACGTAAACACGGCAGCAGTTTTGGCAGTGGCGGGAATCGAACCCGGGCCTACTGAGTGCAATTCCCGCGCGCTAACCACTGGGCTGCCGCGCCCTCCGCGACAATCTCCATAACTTTCTATATATTCACCCAATTTAGACGGGAACCCAGTGGGGGAGGCATCCACAGGGGCCGTATCCTCCTTCCCCTACCACCAACCTCTCGGAAGGACTTACGGACCCCCATATTTAACGTGATCGTATTCCACGTAAACACGGCAGCAGTTTTGGCAGTGGCGGGAATCGAAACCGGGCCTACCGCTAACTTCCCGCGCGCAAATTTGCAATTTAAAATGACCATATGCTTAATTCCATCATCCTCATTCCATTGTTTCATTGTTCCATCATTTAAAATATCCATAAAATTAAAATATCCATTTAAAATATCCAAAAGTTAAAATATACATTTAAAAAATCCATATCGTTCCATCATTTAAAATATAAATATAATAATTTATATGGAGTAAAGGAGCTCTATTCAGAACCGTGACGTCACCTCCACCTTGACGTCCCCACCCACCACCTTCCCTTCTGCGGGGGAGAAACGTCGGTTAAGAAGCGGCACGCCGAGCGGAACGCCGAGAAATTGAAATTCGGAAACTTTTAAAATCCCGATCCTGTGGGCAATACGGAATATTTCCTGACCAGATTGGACTTGTAAGAATGCCAGATGTTTGACCTTTCTAAAAATGTAAATTATTAGTCGAAATTATGAGTACTTTTTACTATGCGAGAATTTAAAAACCAAAAATACTTTTCTTGAGCAAAAAGTGACTTTTGTTTTAAAATCTTTAAAAATATTAGAAATCGAAATTCAGATTTGAAATGGATATATTTTTACTTGCAATTGTCAGCTCTTTCCGATGGTGTGATTTGTTTTTTCCTACGATGTCCGGATCGTGGGAAAAAAAGGGCAAAAATGGCAAAAAACGATCGAAATCGCATAAAACATTAAATAACAAAAAAAATAATTGAAATTTTAAAAATCGGTTTTCACGTGTCTCCTTCCCTCCCCCCCGGGTCTCCGATTGCAAAATTTCGCAGCTCTCCGACGCGCGGTCGCGAAACGTATAGTGTATAAGTCACACAGACACACAGACATTGCCTTTTATTATTTAAGATTTTAGATTTTTGGCATTACAATATATATATACAGAGTGTCCCAAAATCATTGGCCTCGGCTTCTATTCCTTAAATATTGATCTTAGACATATATAATAAATTACAAAGTTGCATAAAAAAAGGTACAGAATTTTATGAAATCGATTAAAATTTTCAAGGGAGTTAAATTTGAAGAAAGACAAAATTTAAATTTTTATACGGCCCCCGGACAAATTTTTTAAACAAATTTGATGAGGGATTAATCACAAATTAAGATGTAAATGTTTACAGCAAGAGTGCGAAGGACGCAACGCAGAAATGCATTCTTTTCAAATAATATTTGCCTCTTATCTTTAATGGATCTTTGGCATGGATGGAAAACATTTTGAACAAGCTTTGTTATCTTTGTGTAAAGTTATTATTTCTACACAGTGCAGATACTTTTGTACCAATAAATAGCAAAATTATTATTTATTTACGTAATCATTGCTTTCTTTCGTAATTTGTGTATGACCCCTGACACGTGATCTGCCGTCATGATTTTTCCCCTCTGAGAACACATGTTGATGCATCGAAGAGTGGTTTAAGCCAGCATTTTTGTTTTTTCATATCTCTGGGACTTTTTATGATAAAATGCTGAAATTTTGTACATAATCTTATGTGGCGCATATTTTACTCCTTGGAAATGTTTTTGCATAGGGGGCCGTATGAAAATTTAAATTTTGTATTTCTTAAAATTTAATTAATTTGAATATTTTAATCGAATTCATAAAATTCCATACCTTTTTTTTACACAACTTTGTAATTTATTATACTATATGTCTAAGATAAATATTTAAGGAATAAAAACAGGGGTCAATGTTTTTGGAAAACCCTGTATATATATATATATATATATATATATATATATATACTATTACGATAAAGTGAGACAAAATAGGATATATCCCAAATAAGCCTGAAATTAAAAGAACTATTCACTACAAAGGAGGAGGCGCAAATGCTGCTCAAATTCCCTAGTAGAATACATGAATGAAAGTAGAAAAGAACGGGAGTGACCATATGAATTACATAAGAATGGTAGGGGTGGATTGCGACACCCCTTTCCCGCTTAAAGCAGCTTTTACAACCCGGGTAACGCTCACGGAACCAACATAATTCCATGGTCAGCCTCCCAAATCTGCGAAAATAAAAGCACCAGAACAGAGTCAGAACCAAAGAAGTAAACGAATCCATGAAGGAGAAACATCCGCTAGTCCAACCCGATGGAACGTCTCTTTATATAAGTAAAGTTGCTCATGCGCAGAGAAATATCAGGATAATAGTTACGCAGTCATGAATATTAAATCTCTATATCAACAATCAGATTACAAATTTTCTTTAAAAAACGATTTGTAATAATGTTGTACAAAATTGACTGGATAATTTCTTTTTATAGCTTCATCTGCAAATTTTTTACATTTGCAAATGCAGTCTTTCCTAAAAGTATTATAATTTTGGTTTCTTCTAAAATGTCCAATTATTATATTTCTGAAGACATACTTTGCAAGGTTTGAATTCCAATCGATAATATGATTCACCTTGATCCTGTATGAATCTCTTTTGTCGTGTAACTCTGTGTATATTCCATATTTCTTGTGTTTTTTGATAGCTAAATCCAAGAATTTTACCGATCCGTCCTCACACGCTGGATTTTCAATAAGGTCCAATTCGCTTGGGTAGAATGAAAAGTCAAAACATGGGGTGTTTTCATAGCCCCCAATTATCACATCATCGACATAACGGAAGTAGGGCATTTCCGATAGGATATGAGTGCCTCTTTCGTATTTAGATAGATATATATCTGCTAGTATTGACGAGCAACTCCCTCCCTGGAATTGGTATTGAAGGAAAACATACTACACGACGGAAGCAATTTTTACAAACAAATCAAGGGCATACCTATGGGAGGGAGTTGCTCGTCAATACTAGCAGATATATATCTCTCTAAATACGAAAGAGGCACTCATATCCTATAAACTCATATCCTAATATGAATGAAACATTCATTGATTTTACATAGAGAAGCAAACGATTTCACATTATTGCATCTTCGATGAAGTTCTAAGCATGGAGTTAGAAAGTAATTTTACATTCATGTAAGTTTATGAGTAAAATAAATTATTGTAGTATTGCTATAATTTTAAAATTTTATCACCGCTGAATGAAAGGAATGGAATAAAAGTTTATAAATGAAATATTCATTGCTTTTATATAGAGCCAGGCGCTTTATGTTTCGATGACTTCATTTGAATAAAGTTCATTTTTATTTCTATGACGTTTTAAGTTTTCAAATATAATAAATTATTGTAGTTTTGCGATAATTTTAAAAATATCACCGCTGAATGTATGGCAGGAAAGTGTTTCATACTCAATGCTTTATGCATGATGGATCTTCCTTGTTGTTGATGTGGTTTTGTTGTTCATTTATCTTAAAGAAATTGTATGATTTTACCTCCGGGATAGGTTAACATCCTCACTTGTTTAATGTTTTATTTAAACGAAAATATCAGACATCGAGTCCGATTTCTTCATGCTAATGTGAGGTTCCTGGTTATCAGGTCAAACAATACTGGTTTTCTTTGTTCATCTTTACTGCAACACAAATTAACAAACTTCGCGTCATCTTAGAGCTGTGCTTCTCTTTAGAAATACTCAGAAACTCATGCCAAGGTTTGGAGCTGCTCGAGTATTATTTTCTTTAACTTATACAAAGAAACACTATTTGATAGCTAATAGGAATATAACAGTTAGAACAATATAAATCCCTCAAATGAGTAGTGAAATGTAAAACATGGATAATTTAAAGAGATGAATGTGCTTAGCACCGCCCAATAATCCTTATTTTTGACATATTTTTACCATACAATGTCGCAATTTATTGATTTACTCCTATATATTATTCTTAAATTTGCTTTTAATTTGATTTTAACTTGTGTTTTTAATTTAATTGAATTGTGACACGTCTTTGAAAATGTTTAACCTCGTAATAATACATCGTGATTTTCCATTTTGATTTAAAATGATTGACAATTCAAAGAAATATTTTTTGAAAATCGATGATCTAGATAATTATAGATTATGATAATACTTTATAATGACACCGTCCCGTAAAGAAGCGACTGAAAATAATACTTGTATTGACAATGAAACTTAACTCAAAGTAAAAATTTGCCGGCTTAGGAAGTTGCCTATGTTACCTTTAAATCAATACCCCTCTGAATTAAGCTCTGAATATCGCACTGAAAAATTTCCATATTGAAACGTTGTTGCTTTAAAATGATTTTGAAAAACCCATGTTGAAATAAAAACTTTTCAATTCAATATTTATTAAAAAAACAGTTTTAAAACGTGAGTTGTTTAAACATAGCGAACTGCGACATTTCAATATTTTTGCAGAATCTTAATCTCCGTAGGTGTACATATCTTATAGGTGTAATTAAACATATAAATAAAAATTTAGAAATTTTTCGAAAAGTTTCATTTTAGTACATTTAAATAGAAGCTTCAATGTCTTTATTATTATATATTACAAATCTTCATATAGAAATTGTTTCTGAAGCTTATTACTTTTTACCTAGGGCGTAAAGGAAATGAAAATCTCAAATTGGCATTGTTTCCAATAGTGAGCAAATGACAATATCCGTGCCTTGTCAGGTATAAAAATTTTTTGATTTATATAGTTTAAAATACATCATATAATTTCTAACAGTATGGTATAGAAATTATTCACAGTTACTGCATGCAATTTGAATATTTTTCACGAAGTTATATATTTCATTGAAGAATATTCTAGAGAAAATGAAAACGTCAAGGAAGGAATTTCTATAAATCCTTCTTTCGTCCTTACCTCCAATAGAATGAGAAAATTATGCAAGTTATGTTCTGCAAGAAATGTTCTTTATGATAAAAGAAATGGTCTATTGTTACGTATTATCTACTACAACATTAAGCAGAAACGAATATCTGAAGTGTAAGACATGCATTTTACCAATTATTCCAACATAGGGGATTAAATACGATGGCAAAATTAAATACCCGTTATTAGTTTTTTTTTTAGTTTTTAGTAGCAATTGACTTTCTTTTTTATTTTTCTAAATAATATAGTATTTAAGCCTGTCAAAGACATAGAAGCTAACACACTTAAAAACTTATGCTGCAACTTTAATAAGCCTTATTTTGTTTCTTAGCTTCGAAAATAGTTGTCTGAATTGAAAATAGGCCTAGTTAGGTTCTGCCCCGTGATCAAGTTTCAACCTCTTATGTATCCGATGGGGACCTCGAGAAGGTTCTGAGAAAATATATCCCTCATCCCTATTTTGTCAAATACAAATTAAAAAATCTGATGTGGGCAGCACATGACTTTCCTTATATAATGCAATGAATTTACTACTTTTACAGTAAAGAAAAATAGATTATTTTTATAGTAGATATTTATATTCTTTCCAAGATATTGAATTTTCGTCAATGAGTCGTCATTTTCATTGATTTAGCGCCATTTTTATCCATTTGTCGAGTTTTACGTTAAGTTAGCAACATTAAAAAAAGTCGCCATGTTGGCGACATTCCTCCAAATTCGTCGCCCAAAATCTCGCCAAGCGTTATGGACGGAGAAATAAGTTATTCTTACAGCAGATAAATGGCTATTAGCGTTCAAATACAAAAGTATTTCTCAAAGTATCTTTTTTTCATGAATGGAACGAGCTAGATCCACGAGAATGATGTCACCCAATTTATCGCATGGTATTACAAATGAAAAGTGAACATGTTTATCAATAGGAAATATTTTTTTTTATTTTATATGATTTTTTGATACTTTTTTGAAAAATGTACAATATCTCGAGAACGGTTCGTGTTAGCGTTCCAAAATTCATGTCAATCGTTTTCTAATGAAAAATTACATAAGAAATGTCTATTTATGTAACTTTATTTGTGGGTTTGATTTTTTGACGATTTTTTCAAAATTTCATTCGAAAATTTAGGGGGGTTCTAAACATTCGGCTGCGTATAAAAACAATAGGCTTCCAATGTTTACGGATTGTGATTTTTGTACCAAATTTGGTTCAAATCGGTCCAATCGTTCGTCAGTTATCGTCTCCACAGACCCACTGACACACACACACACACACACACACACACACACACAGACATCACTTCAAAAATGTTTGATTCGTGATCAGGGATGCTTGAAACGTGCTCTCCTGTCGAAAACTCGAATTCGAATTTTCGACCCCGTCACAATACTTTCCTTATACATTATGTATATAAGGAAAGTAATATGCCGCAACTCACGATAAATAAGTATACGTACGTTTCGGAGATCAACTGGATTTTCTTCATCAGTGTAAAATATCTGAACTTAAACACCCAAATAAGCGCAGGGAAATATCGGCAAAACTGAAATGGCTAAACAACATTACACACATTATATCGTGTTGTTGGGTCAATATTATCTGTGTAAATAAATACAACCCTGTAAAACTTTTGACGGGTGCAAATAAAATACTTTACATAATATTAGTTATATTTAATATGTTTCTCCCGGGAATGTGCTCCCCATTTGTCTCAATTTGAAATATGAAAAATTCAATAAAACAGTCCTCTCCTGCGCTTTAAAATCGAAAAAATAATAAATTTCGTCATCGATAATTATAAACTTCTACATAAAAACATATTTTGCTTCTTTTTACTGAAAATTCCGAGTTAACCTCATTACCATTATGTACTCCGCGATTTTCCATTGCATATGAGAATCAACCGAATTCTACTTATTTATTTTTGAAGAAAATTCTCAGTAAGCCCTCCCCCCCCCCCGCTATATTTTCCGCAATTTTCAGTCGCATTTAAGGCGATGAATCGACAAAATTCTCCAGCAAATGTTCCTTACTTTTCTGTTTATCAATGTTTGAAATGGGACAAATACACGTTGTCTGGGAAAGTCCGTATCTGGGGAAAGTTCTCGAGATGGAAGAGATTTATCATTATCTTTTTAATGCAGCTGCATAAGAAACAATATGGCGCTATACGACAAGACAACTTTGATGCTAACCCTCCTTTGGGGCTTCTGAAAGAGAAAATACTTCTGAAAACTAAGGAATGGACTACATAGTGGTATTACATAGTTGAAGCAAACAATCCTAGAAATAATTTTTTGATGTTGTACTTTTAGAATATGTTTGAAAGACATTATATTTCAAAACCGATTAATATATTTATATTATTTACAATTCTTATAATGATATTTATAAATTTGAAGATCAGAAGAATGAGTGCTATAAAAAGTAAAAAATATAGACGATGTATAAATATTAGAATAATTAATTCAATGTTAAACATATAATGTTCATGCGCTGCTCTTAATTAGAATATTGATAAATATACCATTTTATTATTTTGATAATATTGAATTTTATTTCTTTTACTGGGGAATTTCAACAAATATTCATCATTGAATTTACTGTTTTACTTCAATATTCATACCCCAAAATTACATTCATGTAAGTGTAAAATATGTTTTATGAAGCCATGAGCAAATATGTTTTGCCACAACTATTAAATCACATGTAAAAGTGCATAGAATATGATTAAATGTCATGTCTACTAATTCCTTTACCACTATTTGGATATGAATCGCTTACATTAAAAGCCACGTCACCAAATATTATATATACGTGGCCATCAACGTGGTAAAATACCAATAAAATTTGACAGGATAATCGGTTTTGAGGGGTCTCAATATCGGATATCCGATCCCTATACATTTTAAAACATACTCTAGATCGATATCTATTGAAAATATTTCTAGCTTCTATGCAGGCCACATGAAATACCAATGAAACAAAATTGCCTAATCATTTCAGAATCGCAGATGTTGGATACTTGTTATAACAGATGTATGTAACTTAATTGAGCAAAAAGTAAATATGGCCCTCTTGCCAATTTTTAAGCAAAAGCAAAAAAATCCTGTCACAAAGAAATGAGAAAATATGGCATTTAAAATGTATACTCTAAATTATGTACAGTAAAGATAAAATGTTCTTCAAAATACTATTTGTACAGACTTTGTACGTATTTAAATGATAAATAAATTGCGAAATAATTATGCTCTTTTGGGCTCTTAATTCATTTACGTCACTTTTAGAAGCTGTAGAATGTTTAGATTTTATACAGACACATCTATTAACACGTACCTCATATACAATATTATATTTACATCAGGTGATATTGCTGCCCAGAGTTCGGCTAATTTCATCGTATTCGACTTGAATCGGATTTTGAACGATTTCAACACATGAATTTTGATGTTGTCTGTTGCAAAAACTAATTTCGACTAGACATTTTAGTTCCGTTTCGAGGACCTTGTTTGTTTAACATTTGTTGGTAACCAGGACTGCTCATTTTTTGGTTTACGAATTATCGTTTTTCCGTTTAAAGACAATTGCACAGGATATCATTATCAAAACACCTCCCTACCAGTTTATATAAAATACTGGCAGTTCTTGTTTCTCTTTAACAATCCTAATGGTATGCAGAGTCACTCGTTAATTTTAATATATTCGTCGGATATTTGTTTTATTACAGTGTGTTTTGCTTGCTCTCAGCCCCTGATTTTTTCTTATAACTTTCAAAGTACTAGACGTCATACAGAGATATTTGAAACGGATATAGCTTGATGTATGAGAAACCTATTTTGTAGCTCCTTGAAATGTGCTTGTGGAAATCCCCATCTTCTGCGACGGTGTACATAAGGACTTCATTGGGAAGGTCAGAAGTTTATTTTTAACGCTTTACAACACAGTTGAAAAGTGTTTATGACTTTGTTCATTCTGTCTGTCTGTCCGTTAGCACGATAACTGCTGTAAAAATGACTTAAAGCGAAATTTTAATATGTTCTTCAGACGGCCTGTGGCACCTATGCGAATATAAATGAATAATATCACCCAATTAGTTTTGAATTGAACCCGGGTTGAAAAAATGAAATAACATTGAACCCTAGTGGACCTAATTTTCAAACATTCTTCAAGCGAATTTAGAATTCCCAAATTGCTTCGAAAGTTTTAGGAAATATCCAAATTATCACATAAAATATATAAAAAAAATTTCCAGAAAAATATATTTAGTAGTTTTTTAAATACAAATTGAAATAATAATTACACCCATTATATGATGAAATCAGGTGACCCACTTCAAAATAAAATATGACATCCATCTTGTGTCAAAATCATAATTTTTATAGTTCTTTTTAATTTATATTTAGTGTTGTGTCCGTCCTAAAACCGCTTCATTTTTGCGTAATTTCTGTGTATCAATGTTCTGAAACAACGCAACTACAATATATTTGAGTTTAAATGATCATCAAACTTTGATTATTTCTACAACGAAGCCTAATTTTCGCTTATGGAGATTGTAAACACAACAAGCTGTAGGATGAGTTGCATAAGAATTCCTGAATTCCTTTACCGCAAAATTGTTTAGCGCTGGAATCTGCAATATAGTTGATCTGAATGAAATAGTCGTTGATTTTACATAGAGAACAGACGATTTTGTAGCAGACTTTTTCGGTGAAGTTTTAAGCACAGAGTTGCATTATTTTTACTTCCATGGTTATAAGTTTTTAAGTGAAATAAATTATTGTAGTATTATGATGAATGAAAGAAATAGGATAAATGTTTATGAATGAGAATTTTACTGCTTTTTCATAGAAAGCCAGACAGTTTATATTTCAATGACGTCATTTGAATAAAGTTCATTTTTTTCGATGCAGTTTTCAAATATAATAAATTATTGTAGTATTGTGATAATTTAAAAAATATTACCGCTGAATGTATCGCATTTTAGTGATGTTCAAATAAAATTGCATTGTAGTTGGAAAGTGTTTCATAATCAATGCTTTATGCATGATTGAGCTTTCTTGTTGACTTTTGGGCTGGTCTATTTTTGATTTTACCGCCACTCGTGTCTTTCTGTAACCACGCTTCTTAATTCTCATACATCAGTGTATGTCCATGTGAAATTTCACTGAATTGCATCTTTTAGTTTGAAAGTTATAAAAGAAAAGTTATAGAAGAAAGTTATAAAAGAGGGACCGAGAGAGTGTGCAGCATCCTGTGCTATATACATAAAAATTGTTTTGGGTATATTGCATACTCCAAAACTACTGTCACGGATTCAAAAATAAACAATCAGACTAAAGGGAGACATAGGCACATCCAAAGCCTACCAATCAGAAAATAGAACGCAAAACAAACTAGTCAATCCGAAAGCATGGATTTAAAACACAAATGGAAATGCCCCGAAGCAGCACAGAACGAGAAGAAAAGAAAACTATTATATAAGATGCACTGCAGGTTTATTTCTTTTATTCCATTTTGGGATTCTTATGTGGCGATTTTACATGTAGTTCGTTTTGTTGGGCCTTGTTTAATCTTATTGGGATTTGTTGCGGTTTGTAAGGACTTGTGTCTTCTTTTAGATACTTTTATGTGGTGTTTCATGAAACACTGATTTGTGTTTTATGTGGTCGATTTTGGATTTGTTAGGTTGAATTCGATCCTGCTTTCTGATTGGTAGATATTTTCTGATTTGATGTCGCTGAATATGTCTAAACTTCAGTCTTGGGTATATAAATCTTTATGGTTTTTTCAACAAGATACAACGTATGTTCCGTACAGTTAGCTGAACACTGTGTTTCAGTTTAATTTATCTTTGATTACGTTACAAATTTTTTTCTTTATCCATTACACCCAGCGATTTTACCTTTTCATTTTCTTTAATGTTGAATTGCATGCTATTTAAATTAAATTTTAATCAGTTAAAAATCGACATAAGTAATTAAAATCCGGATACTCTTATCTAGATATTCCCGTGTATTTAGAAAATATTAAGGATTAATTTTTGTAACAACAAATCTGTTTGTAAAAGTAAAATATGTAATTTAAAAAATATATAAAGCTAACACTAAGTTCCTTTCATGTCAAACCACAATGTCAGGAACTAATTTTAAAATGCATTTATTTAGGAAAATTTTGCATATGAGTCACCATTTTATTGTGTCATATCTATTGAGTCATATTTCGCCATTTTATTGAGTCATATATATTGAGTCATATTTTTTATTGAGCCATATTTTTATTGAGTTATGTTTTGCATATTGAGTCACCACGAGTCTGCATTTAGAATGCTCACTAGAAATAAGGTACCCATTTTTATTTTTTCTCCAGGGGTCGATTTCGGAAGAAACTGTGTCCCTGAATAAAACATGAAACCATAATTTCTCTCATGGCCGTCGCAATTCGATTTGTACCAAAAATAAAAGAAAAAATATTTGAGCTGCATTTTACCGTAAAAAGAAATTCACGCCGAAGCATTTATCGTCTCTCTAAAAATTCCCAGATGTACTGGCTTTCTATCGAACATGAAGTCCGTCACCAATATCAGTTAAATGTTTCAATACTTCAAATAAATTATGTGAAGTTATTGAAAATATGAAGAACCATTTTACTTTCCCTATATATATCATAAAAAGTGGTCGATTTCTGTTACAATTTCAGTGGCGAAGCGTCAGGGTAGACAAGATAGACAGATCCAACTAATTTACTAATATATAAATTTTATTTTAATAATAATAATATATATATATATATATATATACATATACAGGGTCTTTCAAAAGTCCGTAGAAATTTAAAAAATTCATTAAAAATTGAAAAATCATCGCATTGAGGTACGGTTTGTACCATAAGTATTGCCAGGAGGGGGGGGGGGTTGGTTTGATGTGAAAAAATTTTGTAGTTTAAAAAATCACCTATAGGTGGCGCTTACCCAAATACATCTTCCAGAAGTATGCAAATGAGGTTGTTATAAAAGAGCTGTAGTGCTCTGTAGATTCTTCATTTGATTCATTAGTAAACGGTGCAAATAAGAAGTTTTTGCGAGAATGTTAACTTTGATCGAGAAAGCCTTGTTAGTAAAGATGTCTTACGTGAGCGGCGAATCAGCATCAGATGCTTTGCGAAAATTCTGATTTAGGAAAAATCAAAAGAAAGGAAAAGGTTCTATTATCTGTTCAGGGTTACTTAGGCTTGTCACACGATTTGACACGTACAGTAAGTTATTTTCTTTGTCTTTCCAATGCGTTCAGCGCCACCTATAGGTGATTTTTTGAACTACAACATTTTTTCACGTCAAAAAAAAACCCCGTTCTAGCAATACTTATGCAACAAACCGTACCTCAATGCGATGATTTTTCGATTTTTAATGAATTTTTAAAGTTTATACGGACTTTTGAAAGACCCTGTATATATATATATATATATATATATATATATATATATGTACAAATATATATATATACATATATATATATATATATATATATATATATATATATGTATGTATATATATATATATATATATATATATATATATATATATATATATATATATATATATATATATATATATATATATATATATATATATATATATATATATATATATATATATATATATATATATATATATATATATATATATATATATATATATATTTGAAATGAAATAATAAGAATTATGTAAAAGAAAAAAAAAATACAATTCAAGTAATATTAACATCACCATAGAAGCAAATTCACGGCCATAATGCCGATAAGAGAAAAGAACAGAACCTTCCCAAATTCGATGATTAATCAGAATAAAATTCCTCTTCAGGTCTGAGTATTTAATTCTAATTAACCCAAACAAATGCCTGTTTCAGATTAAGCAATAGTACATTACTATAAATACTTAAACTCAGACTACAGACATCAAAAAATGAAAAAATGAAAAAAGGATACATTAAGAAAATTGTATTACCATGCGGCATGAATCCTTCTTCCTCACCACGTGTATACACGATCAACCTCAACAGCTTAATCTAGAAGCACCCCCAAGTAGCACCGGCACGTTCAGAGTACGTTCAGAATGCGTTCAAAGATAGTGTTATAAGTGATATAACGGTGTTTGGTGTTATTTGCACGTGATATTCGACGTTCTACAATGGTACAATATAAGACGTTCTTTATCTGTGCCAAAAGAACGTGATATTGGAAGTTCTATAATAGTTCAACATAGAACGTTCAATTTTTGTGCGTATAAAGTGTACTGTTTGACGTTCTACAATAGTTCAATAAAAACGTTCCGAAGACCGTGTCAGAAGAACGTGATATTCGGCATGCTATAATAGTACAACATAGAACGTTCAATATCTGTATCGAAAGAGCGTACAATTCGCCGAGCAATAGTAGCACGAATAGCACGTAAAGTATTTTAGACCAATGTACTTTTCAATTTTCTCTCTCTTTTTCCTTCTTTCTCAAAGGTTAAGATTTCCTTTGAGTCTGTTTGCGATTTTCAGCCTTAAATCAGTAAAAATTTAAATATTAAAATCTATTGTTTCTATGTGTTCCTGTATTAATGTATTTTCATCTTTATTTTCTCATACTATATAATATAATATAGAGATGGTATTGTTTCCACAAAAATATACGTATTCAAGAGTTTAATGCTAATATATGTTTTAGGACCTCCTGAACATGTTTTGATTATCTTTGGAGGGATATCCCTCTGTCTGTACTGTGGTCGATTTTTTGTATACTAACTGCAACAAATATTAATGGATTTTTCGCGAAACTTTATATTCGGGTTTGTTATAAAAAAACCTAGAACTAGAAGGAAATTTTTTAAATTCCTGCGAAAACTTAGAACTTGATTCGAAATTTTATATTTTTATAACATGGGACAAAATTTGACATATTCATACATAAAAATATTTATTTATGGTTCAATAATAAATACCATCATTGTTGCGAAAAGAAACTGCGATACAATTTTTGTATGAGTCATTACCCCAGGTAGACTCGCACATTTTCGAGTATGGTATCAATCAAAAGATTTTTTCAAGTCCTCTAAATTGAAGGGTAACAAGCTATAGTAATGATTTGGCACAACAATTCCAATTTTTCATTTTTTTTTCTTAATTTAAATGGGAAAAAAACTTGAGCTACTTAAGAATGGATTATGGTACGAATTGGGCTACAATTTAGTTAAATTTTTTTGTTTGTGGTGTGATTAAAATCACGTCCAATCACGATTTTGATCCATAGTTTATTCCAGAAATTAAATGTTCAAACCTATTTTTCTGATGTATTCTTTTAATGTAGAACATACTGTAGAACATACTGTATTCTTTTAATGTAGAACATATTTAATGTAGAACATCCCTGATATCGAAATGTGACAGGAAAGGTATTAATTTACCCCTAAAAAGAACTGAAAACGTGATGTCAATCGATAAACATCAAGTGGTTTTTTTTAATCAAAGTGCTTCAGAGGTTTTTTTTTTTTTTTTTTTCCATGCAAAATGTTCCTAGAGGATGTATTTTCTTTTCAAAACAATGTACATTGAACAAAATACGGTACTTGATTTTTTTTTTTTTTCTTTCTTTCTTTCTTTTTTAAATTTAGGGTGTGAAGATTATGATCACAATCGCGTCCAATCGCGTTTTCGACCCATAGTTCTTTCCAGGAAATAAATGTTCACCCTTATTTTTCTGGTGCATTCTTTTAGTGTAGAATACGTAGTGCATTCCTGATATCGAAATGGTACCGGGCATGTATCGGCTTGCCCGTGAAAAAGAGCTGAAAACGGGATTTCAGTCGATAAACATCGAAAGTTTTTGTCAAAGTGCATGAGTATTTTTTTTTTAAAATGTTCCGAGAGAATGTATTTTCTTTTCAAGATACTATACGTAGAACAAAATAGGGTGCTTAATTTTTCCTTTTTTTTTTTTTCTTTGTTACTTTAGGGTGTGAAGATTATGATCACAATCGCGTAAAATCGCATTTTTAACCTATAGTTTTTTCCAGAAATTAAATGTTCAAACATAATTTTTTGATGTATTATTTTAGTGTGGAATACATAGTGCATCCCTGATATCGAAATGGTGCCAGGCAGGTATTAGTTTGCCCGTGAAAAAGAGCTGAAAACGGGATTTCAGTCGATAAACATAGAAAGTTTTTGTCAAAGTGCATGAGTATTTTTTTAAAAAATGTTCCGAGAGAATGTATTTTCTTTTCAAGATACTATACGTAGAACAAAATAGGGTGCTTAATTTTTCCTTTTTTTTTTTTTTTTTTCTTTGTTACTTTAGGGTGTGAAGATTATGATCACAATCGCGTAAAATCGCATTTTTAACCTATAGTTTTTTCCAGAAATTAAATGTTCAAACATAATTTTTTGATGTATTATTTTAGTGTGGAATACATAGTGCATCCCTGATATCGAAATGGTACCAGGCAGGTATTAGTTTGCCCGTGAAAAAGAGCTGAAAACGGAATTTCAGCCTTTAAACATCCAGAGTTTTTGTCTAAGTACCGGAGTATTTTTATGAAAAATGTTCCGAGGGAATGTATTTTCTTTTCAAGACAATATACGTAGAACAAAATAGGGTATTTAATATTTTTCAATTTTTTTTTATTTTGTATAGGGCGTTATATAATCTCGTCCAATCGCGTTTTCGATCCATACATTTTTCCAGGAATTAACTGTTCAAACCTATTTATCTGATGCTGTATTTTAGTATAGAATCTATAGAATAACCTCGATATCAAAATTGGACTGGAAAGGTATTAGTTTGCCTATGAAAAGGACTAAAAATGTGATTTTAATCGAAAAACTTCGAAAATGGAACAAAATATATTAATAAAAATTGAAGTTATTTTTAATTTAAATTATTATTATGTTATTCTACGGCGGATATTGTATAGAAAAGGTTTAGAATACAAAACAGGGATATTTGACAAAATCTCTAGTTATACCGCTAGATATATGTATGTATTCTTGTAGTATGAAACCTATAAATTTTCTGCCCTATCAAATTGGGAAGGAAAATTTTCGATTTTGGTGTGAAACGAAACCGAAATCATTTTTTAATTTTAATTTTCTCTTTTCTATAGCCGTAGGATGTAATTCATGAAGTTTCAATATTCAGGAAGAATGTATTTCTTTACAAGATTATTTTCGTTGAGCATACTTCTTAAAAGCCTCGTTTACGATTTATCTCGCATTTGAAACCTTAGATTTTCCGAAAAGTGATCACTTTGAATGTGTTATATCTTGAAATGTGAAATTTTTAATTTTTTGAAAGAGCGCTTTTCCTTTTATGGTAAGGTAAAAATTATATACATTTTAACCGAAATTTTGATTTCATCACAGAGAACCGTATTTTGATCCTCAATATCCCTAGGAAATGATCTGAAATACAGTCATTTGCGAAAATTGTAAACCACCTATTCGTATTCACTGACCGTATTGCTTCCTGCGGTGTTGCATCATCTTACAGAGACATATGTTGATGGGGGCAAAAGTTCAAGGGTCAGTTTTCTTCTGGTTTTCAGTCTGAGATAGCAGAAATGTGAATGTTAGAACGACTGATATCTATAACATTATCACGAAACATCAAGATACAGGTGATGAAGTGGATGCAAGATGAAGTGGGTGCTCTAATAAACAAGCCCATCCGGTAACAACATTATACGGCGAATTGTTATGCTTTCTCTCAAGAGTTCGTACACGAAAATAAAGTCTTTTCTACATTCAAAAGGATATAATATTAGTATTAGCGCTGTTTCCCGACGTCTCATGAATGTAAACTAAACGCTATAATGATAAAAAGAGACTTTACTTTGCAAAACGTGGACTGTTCAAGATTGGTGTCAAGCTCTGTTTTCCTATAAATCAACTTTGTGTCAATTTGCTTCACTCAAAATCATGTTGTATGACCAAAGGCAAAAAGTTTAATGAAAAATACATTGTTATCGTAGTGAAACATCGCCAAGTCAGGTGATGTGGGGTGCTATGTCAGCTTTAGGTACTGCTTCATTGTTCTTTTAGCCGAGAGGCCCTACCATGAATGGTTCTATTTATATGAATATGTTACGAAAAAAGTTAGTAACTCATATGCAAGTGCACAGATGCACATGCATGATGGTACTTCATGCCACAGATCAAGTGTAGTATAGGATTACCTGCAGAGGAAATACATAAACGTGCTTGACTGGCACGACTAAAACCCTATCGAAAATTCAGCAAAAAAAATCCCATCAAATTTCGAATCTTTGATTGACGCAGTAAAGTACATGTGGCCCTTGTGCAAAGACATTTTAAGCGACTACTGCAATTTTCTCATTGACAAAAGTATGTCACATCGTATTCTGTTCATTACAGGAAACAAAGGTGAGCACACAAAGTTCTGATTTCGGTCCTTTCATATACTAAAGAATGTAACTACTCATATGTGATGTTAGTTGTTTCTTTGAAATAGTTAATTTGCCATAGAATGACAGTTGGCAAATATAATTAGTGTTCCAAGCATATGAACAATAAGCTGTGAAAAGCAATTGAAAAAGTCGTCTTTTGTAGTCATTCGACCTTCATAAGCGGACGGGTTCTCTTATTATGAATCGTAACACCAAATTAGAAAATATAGTTTTCTAAAAATTTTCTAATTTTTAGGGTTTTAGCAAAAAGTTACAATATAAGACGTATTGAACATGTTTGTGTCACTTTTAGAGTAGTTATCACTCTCTTTTCCCTGTCTCTGCGTGTGCAGTAGACGGGCGAGTTCACACTTCACACAAAAAAAATTATATTTAAATAACCTACAAAAGAATTAAACTATAAAATTGTCGTAATACGGAATATGTGATTAGATTAAAATATTCCTGAATTTCTACATTAGCTTCGACAGAAATTGCTTCTCTCTCTCTGTATGTGTGTACGGGGGGAGTGGCAGTTTCCAAATATTTTGTTTACCATTTTCCCCATATGTCGTTTCTATAAAATTCAGTGGGTTCGATGGATTCTTGAGGAGACACAATCCCCAAATACACCCCCCCCCTCCATTGCAGACACCACTAATGTTCTAAATTATCAGTTCAAAAGTATAACCACAGCCGGTCTACACACGATGTAGACCGGCTGTGGTATAACACATGATTTAAAAAAAGTTACATTCAATAAACATGGTTCTCCTCGTGTTTATTGAATATATTTATTGTTGTAACTTGGGTAAATATAATTATGTTTGAACTGGAAAATTTGTAGCTAGAAAAATTGAATTCTGAGATATTTCGGAAACAGTCCCCAAATTATTTTTCAAAATTTTATTTTCATCCATAAGATTTTCTTTTACAGTTAAATATTACTAATTAGTTGTAGTTCTTAATATAAATATGCTTCTGCATGAATGTAACGTTCGTTAAAAAATAAAATAAAATATATGCATCTTTGGAGAATCCTTTTCAGAATTTCTAGTTGGTATCTGGCAACACTTATTCCGTGTTTACAAATTTGAATTTGTTATTTGTCGTTGAGTTGGATTCCCGCGCTCGCGCGCATTAACTGGTTCCACGGCCACTGAAGTTATCTGTTGAAGGTAAGTGATTTCATTTCAAATCTAGTTAATATAAAGTTAGGTTAGTTATCTAGTTAAGGTTTTTCTTGTTTTCACATCTTAAAAGCACAAATAACTTACGTGCATTTTCTGCATAGATATAATAACCTTGGAGTTGGTTCTACGGCAACTGAAGTTATCTGTTGAAGGTAAGTGATTTTATTTCAAATTACTAATTAGTTGTATTACTAATTATAACCGGAGTTTAAAACAAATTTCGGGTGATTCTTAGAATAGGCCCCACTCGTTTTTCAAAGTACGAGCCAGCGCCAAGCTGGCGCGATTTTGTGGGTTACAATTTTATTTCGGCTACTTCGCGAATCTGGTAGCCCTCGCACGGACATCCAATCAGCGCTCGCGCCTTTTTATTCTTTGGATTTTGCATTTTAATAGGCAGTAGTAATTTTAATTGTAGCGTTATTTTACGTGGTGTGGTAGTACTGATACTCTTTGTATTATTGCAGCGTTATTTTTGGAACTTCTGTTTGTGAAATATTACTCCATTGTTTTTACGAAGTGTTTTTTCTTAAACTGCTTGTGTGAAGTGTTTTTTCTTAAACTGCTTGTGTGAAGTGTTTTCTCTTGAAGTGTTTTTTCTTGAACTGTGCAAGATTGTTGATTTTCAGTACTTTTTTGTTGATTGCAGACTGAGTTTCTAAATGGCATCTGGTAAGCCGCAAATGGATTTGAGCGAATGTTGTAAAAAACGTGTTCGAATGGATGTTGAAAATGAGGCCAGCTTGAAATTTTTTTATTTGTTGGAAGCTAAAGGTAAGAAAGCAGTGATTGATTGGTGTGTGTTAAAGGGATTAATTAGTGATAGGTTTGAATGTCCTAAGTGTGGAGATGCAATGAAATTGTGTTGTTGTTGTTGAAACCCAGACCGTCCGACCTACCAGAAAGGTGTAAGGTAACTGTTTAGACGGTCGGGAAGTGCCACCCAATTTAGACCGGAACCCAGTGGTGGAGGCATCCACAGGGACCGTACCCTCCTTCCCCTACCACCAACCTCTCGGAAGGACTTTCGGACCCACATGTTTAACGTGATCGTACTCCGCATGAACACGGCGGCAGTTTTTGGCAGTGGCTGGAATCGAACCCGGGCCTACCGAGTGCAACTCCAGCGCGCTAACCAATGGGCTACCGCGCCCTCGCAATGAAATTGTGTGAAAGAGTAAAAGCGATTGATGGTTTTGAATGGAGGTGTAGAAAGAAAGGTGATGATAAGCATGAAGTATGTAGGAGTGTGAGAAGGGGCACATGGTTTGATAAAAGTAAATTAAGTATAACTGAAATTTTAATTTTAACTTTAATGTGGTTTTTTAATATTGAGTGTAAGGTTGTGATGGCTGAGTTGAATGTCGCGGCAAATACTGTTACTGATTGGAAACAGTTTTGCCGTGACATTTGTCGGTATGCTTTGTTTAAAAATAAAAGTAAGATTGGGGGGAATGGTGTGATTGTGGAGATAGATGAGAGTAAGTTTGGGAAAAATAAGTATGGAAGAGGAAAGCCGGTAGAGGGACAATGGGTGTTTGGGGGGGTTGAAAGGGGAACGAATAGATGTTTTTTTGCGAAGGTGTCTAACAGGTCGAGTAAATGTTTGCTGAATGTGATTGAGAAGTATGTTGAGAAGGGGACATTGATTATATCGGACTGTTGGAAGGCGTATGATTGTCTTAATGATGAAGGCTTCATGCACCTTAAAGTAAACCACAGCTACCATTTCAAAGACCCCGAGACAGGAGCGCATACCAATTCCATTGAAGGAACTTGGGCTGCAATCAAGAGAAAAGTAAAAGGCAGAAAGGTAAAAAAACATTTTAACTCGTATTTATATGAATACATATGGAAGCGCAGCCAGGAGCATTCTATTGGGGAGAAAGCTTGGAACGAATATTTGAAAGCCGTCGTTTCCATCTTTCCTCCCCATAGAAATGATGCCGATGCCGAAAAGAAAAGTGATTTTGAACATATTTCTGATTCGGAGGATGACGAGGAATGAGGTTAGTTTTTTATTTGTTAATCCCGTGTTTTGAAATTGTTTTGTATTTTCCCGTGTTTTTGAAATGGGTTTTTTAAGAACTTTTTTCTAAGTTTCGGCCATGCCCTCGTTGGCTATATCCCAAAGACCGGTTTGGCCGTTGGCTATATCCCAAAGACCGGTACGGTCGTTTTTTTTTATCGCGCCCAAATCGGCGATAAGCGGAGTGCTATATTGTGGCGGAGTGCTATATTGTGAACTCTTTAACTCTTCATAATCATGGTAACATGGTTTACAGAGCACAGGCTTACTTCCGCGCGGCGGACGTAACATAAAAATCACTGAATGAGTTATGGAACACCTGTTGCACAAACAGCTGTTGCTACGTGCGACCTCCGACAGCCAGCGGGACCGGATTCTGTGATGTTTTTTTAGCGGGCGAGCGTAGCGAGGTTAGCTCGCGAAGCGAGCGTAGATCCATGCTCTAATTGCTACATCACTCTATGAGCCACAGATCACCTGTTTCACAAACAGCTGTTGCTACGTGCGACCTCCGACAGCCAGCGGGACCGGATTCTGTGATGTTTTTTAGCGGGCGAGCGTAGCGAGGTTAGCTCGCGAAGCGGGCGTAGATCCATGCTCTAATTGCTACATCACTCTATGAGCCACAGATCACCTGTTTCACAAACAGCTGTTGCTACGTGCGACCTCCGACAGCCAGCGGGACCGGATTCTGTGATGTTTTTTAGCGGGCGAGCGTAGCGAGGTTAGCTCGCGAAGCGGGCGTAGATCCATGCTCTAATTGCTACATCACTCTATGAGCCACAGATCACCTGTTTCACAAACAGCTGTTGCTACGTGCGACCTCCGACAGCCAGCGGGACCGGATTCTGTGATGTTTTTTAGCGGGCGAGCGTAGCGAGGTTAGCTCGCGAAGCGGGCGTAGATCCATGCTCTAATTGCTACATCACTCTATGAGCCACAGAACATCTGTTGCTACGTGCAACCTCCGACATATAGTACATTGAATTACGATATATGCATATGTATATATATATATTCAAATACACGACACATACATTAGTTTAGAAACTTACATTCGTTTAACCTCTAATTTTTGCAGGATATATCTAAATTTATCTTCTTTGATGGATATTTTTAATTAATCGGAAAATAAAATATTAAGGCACGGCAATATTAACTTTCATTAAACTATATACACGAATTTTTTGCGAAAATTCGTTATATATCTTTTCCCTCACTCGCATATACATTGCAGAATTTTCTAATAAATATATACATCTTTAGAACGCTACTTAGTGACTACAGTAAAAATAAGTAGTAGTGTATAATCACTTAAAACGCACTTTAGCAAATGAAATCTTTAAATATATATTGTTATTAATGTATTCTAAATAACTAATATTCATCACAAAGATAAATTCGATGTTTAATGGGTTTAATTTCAATTTTTATTTGACATCATCGTCAGTTTACCATTATGCTCTATGGTAAAAATAATGCTCCTTTGCACTTACGTTTCTGCGCATTCTACTACGCAGGTTGTTTATTTACATTCGTGCTCATGCGCTAATAACATCGAGCGCCGTAAGAGAATAATCTTTGGGATAATGCCGTTTCGTTTTTTATTAAATTTAGTTAAAGTACAAACGTTTTTCTAAGTTTCGTTTTTAATTAAATCTAATTCCGTTTATTTTAAATTTAGTTATTAAAAATTTCAGTTTATAAAACTCTAGAATAAGACGTCACTATTGTAGGAGGAGCCTATTTTAAAACACGGGAATATACGTCACTTCAATTGGGAGGAGTCAATTTCTAAACACGGCCAACGAGCCAACTTGGCGCAATTTTGTACTTAGAAAAAAAACGAGTGGGGCCTATTTTGAGAATTTACCCAAATTTCTGCCAAATTAAGAAAAATCGACCATAAAACTTAGGCAAAACCAAATGCGATATCTTCTGCTTTTCATTCCATATTTCACAGTTATTTATGTGCATCTAAGAGGAAGAAACAGGTGGCTCCCAAAATTGTTCGTAAACTTACGAATTTCAAAGAAGTACTGCTCTATCCATTAATAAAAATTAATATTTCAGCATGGGAATTTTTTAATGATATCTATAACATGTTCTTAACAAAACTATATATATTTTATGCATAGTTTTACTATGTATAAAATATTTTAAATACATAGTAAAACTTTTTAAAAAAAAAATTAATAATCAAAAAGTTACGTCACAAAACTCTTCGTACCTACAGTTTAAAAAAAATCTCTACATACAGTAAATATTATAATATTGTGGTAAATTAGTACTTAGTAGGATAACTTCTATATCCACAACAGCTTTTTAACATCTGTGAATAGCGTTTACTAGTTTTTTGTAATTTCTGCATCAATGTAACTCCATTCTTCGATCATTACTGTTTTTAGTTCGCTTCTCATTTTAATGTCATGTCTTCGTACTCTAACCTCCAGTTCTCTCCAAATGTGTTCTATTGGGTTTAAATCCGGTGAGAGGTGGTGTTTTCAGAACTTGTGGACAATTATGAAGACACCAGAGGGGGGTGAATATTAAGGCACAACTTTGTGGACAATTATGAAGACACCAGAGGTGAATTATATACTTGTTGCCAAACACATATTCATTTGCTACACATACTCATTTGCTAAAATTTTTTAGTATTTTATAAAAAAAATGTCCTTTTAAAGTATCAGGGATTACAAATTATCAGTGTGTGTGTGTGTGTTTATGGACATGTTTAGCAGTTTACAATAACTGAAGCAACAAATAGAAACTATTTAATTGAATTTGAATTATCTTAATTACCTTAAAGGGTGTTTTTATCCTCTAGAAAAAAAAAATTCATGCGAACACTGCCATTAAGAAATTTTGAAACAATCTTAGTTGATCACTTCTGGATGTTTGTTTTTTTCTTTATGATTGAAATTAATGAGTAGCAAAATCTCTCATATGAAAAATTCTGAATACAGCCTTTTCCAATTTACAGCTTCGTGTTTACAAATGTAATTATTTAAATGTTTAATTTGTAAAAATAAATTATGTTCCTGTTTATAAAATCACACAATTAAAAATAAATCATTTAACATGCTGAGTGCTGCATCAGTCACCAGTGATTGTTAATATACTTTCCGTTTAAGCCGTGTTCGTCACCATTGATCTGACTATATATAATTTAAAAAATTATATTCTTAATTAAAAATTAAATAGTTTGAATATTATAAAAAATGTATCTAAATATTACTTCTTATCAGAAAAATTATTTTAATAGGTATTGTTGAAACACTGGATACACATAAATAGTTGTCCTGTGCAGGTTTCACAGAATGTTGTCACTTGTTTCGTCAATTTTCTGGCAATATCTCTTCTAAATCATGTGCATTGTCTTCGTAGCATTTTTTACAATATCTTTGAACTTTCGATGCTCTTCCAGATCTTTGTTGTAATTTGTGACAAGATATTTGAGGTGTATAATTGCAATATTTCTACTTGGAATTCCTTCATAGCAACAATGTGAAAGATAAGACAGCTAATTTCTTTTGAAATTCTGTGATACTCGTATTATTTTTGGTTATATTTTAAAATAAAATATGAGCATTTAGAACTGATGAAGTATTTAGTAGGAACTCAAAGACTAGCTAGAATATTGCAGCTTGAATGGAAAAGAAAACAAAATAGGCTCAGCGCTTAACGTGTTATGAAAAGACTACTTCATACCTGCCAACTTATACGATTTGTCCGTCACAATGTATGAAATTTGTTTCATTTTTACGATTATACGAAATAATCAAAAAATGTATGAATTTAATAGTTTTATTCGTAGGTTAGCGAATTCTAGTGACTGTGCTAGATTTGGCGGAAAACCACTAGTTTTAGTAGGAAATCGCTAGTTTTGGTAACATCAACTTGAAAATCGGAAAAACATTAATTGCGTTAGTGTTGCCGGTTTTAGGGAAAATTGGGGCTTTTTTTTTCCAGTTTGCTAAAAAAAGATCACTAAGTTTGGCAACAACATAAAATCCATAAATTCTATATCAATGTTGCCAAATTGAACCGATGTGCGCAAATTCGGGTACTTTTCGGTAGAGTTTTTCCAAGATAATTTGGATGGTTTTAAACAAGTTGTGTGGCAACGCCTCACGGAGTAAACAACACAGTCGCCGTGGCGCCATTTGCATCTAAAATTACGTATGTGGATCCAACCCTCTGTAATTCACTTATAGTGATCGTGTCTTGTGGCAAAATGTCCAAAGTAAAGCCTGAACAATATTCCCAAGTGTTTAAACAATCCTACATTCAGGAGTTTTCCTGTATTATGCAGTCTCGCAAAGGTGTGCATTTTGCCTTTTGTTCATTGTGTGCAAGTGATATAAGCATTTCACATGGCGGCTTAAACGATGTAAAAGTACATGTGCGTTTCAAAAACGTTGTGATTTTGCATTTAATTTTGAAAAGAATTCAAATGTTGGATCTTTTTTTCATCAAACAACTGGAGATAACGATGTTACTAAAGCAGAATGCCTTTTTACTGCATTCATTATTGAACATAACCTTCCTATTTCTGTTGCTGATCATGATGGACCATTTTTCAAAAAAATGTTCACTCGCTGTGAGACTGCTAAAAATTATGAGTGTGGAAAGACAAAGATTAGTGCTGTTCTGAATAAAATGGCTTCGAGTGGAAAGGAATTATTGGTGGACTTGCTAAAGTTGACTCCATTCTCTATTGCAACTGACGGAAGTAATAGCAATGATGGTCAGTTGTAACCAATTCACAGATTCCCTATTATGTTGCATATCAAAGATAGTGAGTGAAGAAGAAGCGATAGACAAGCTGCATGCTCAGTTTTCTGTGTTTCAGGTAGGTGATATACCAGAACATATTGAAGAGGAAAACTAAATGGTCTTACATAAAATTGGCAAATGGTGCTTTAAAATACGATAGGCTTGGCAGAGTTATGTTATCAATTTTAACTGCTACATGGAAATGCTGAATGCGAACGCATGTTTAGTCAAATAAAGAAAAATGAGACACAATTGCTCGATGTCTGATGCAAATTTAGAAAATTTGTTAATTAAGACCATGCAAAGAGGAAAATGTTACGAGCAAAAATATGATGACAAATTCTTAAAAAATGCAAAGTCACACCTATGACATGCTTAAAAACTCTAGCAATCAAATTCTTGGCCAATAGATGTCATTTTTATGTTACAGTGTTGAAAATTAATTGAATGTCTATATCAAGGTACAATAAAGGTTAATTTCATTAATTTCCTCAGTTGTATTGCCTAATGTTTTTGCATATGAAAATTGTACTCTAATTTTGTACTAATTTTAGATGCCAATTGTACTAATTTCAACATTTTGAGGTTGGCAGGTATGCTACTTCATCTTTTCATATTTCATTTCAAGCTATTTGTCATTCACCATAAATCTGCTTTCAGACTTTCTTATAAAAGATAAACTGGCAGGAATCATAAACAGGGTACTTGCTGCCCTTAAAAGCTTCTGGTTTTGATTTTTAAGGATCTTGAAACTACTTAAATTTGTACTAAAATTCTTAATTTTCTTACATATCATGGTTAAAAAAATACAATTAAAGTAGGAAAAATTATCTCTTAAATCCAAGAATGATCATCTGATTGTAAATTTGAGCATTTTTTCCCATCACCATATGGAACAAGATCATCAAGGTATTTCATATATTCCGATTCCTGTTTCTTCCACTGTCCATGATTACTTGAGTCTAACAATAAATTGCTGTAGCATCCATATTCAAGGTGTATCTGAAAAGCTGCAGGACCTTTTTGTATAGCATTTATTTCATTTTGCTGTATAATTATATTCATAACTGTCTAATTATTCAATCAGGAAAATGTTCTTCCATTTTTACGATTTTTTTGTGTCTCTATCTCATTAAAAGCTCATACCTTTCCTTACTTGTGTTTATTAACATAAAATTTCTGCTAAGAGTCTGACAAAGAATCTTTTCAAATCGGATTGATCCAGAATATGTCATTTTGCTTAAATTTAAAGATATTTCATATTGGTCACTGGAGAAATTTTTTATAGGCATTCCTTGAGATATTTGATATAGTGTTGAAATGAAATTATAATTATATTATGTGAAATTTGATAAAACTTCAATTACCTAATATTAATTCAATACTAACAACATTGTGGTATTAGTATTACTTTATTCATTTATCCTTGCATTTCACGTTTTATACAGAATGAATGATTAGATGGTTATCTACTTTGAACGAACACTGTCAATTTTTCTAATTGTCAAGTTGGATTTGCATGAAATATGAGTTAATTTGATACTTTGAAGTACAGGGTGATTATACAAAAACTTAGCCGATATATATGCTGCCCCTAGAGCTCATACCTTTCAAGGAAGTGGAAAGAAATTTTGGATGCAGGTATTTTAAGGTATGCACTCAAGAATGATGTGAAAAAACAAGTCCTGCTCTCACAGTTAGGGTTACACTACAGTGACACAATTTTAAGATTTTAAAATGGCAACACCTGCTTTTTTTTTTATTGGAATGTGATCTTCACTATGAAAAACCATAAATGGCATTGAAACGGTACCTGCAGCATGAAAAATGCCTGTGCTAAGCAAAGACTAAAAAAAAATAACAACTGTGGCGCTCACCAGAACACGAATTTTTGTTCCATTGACGTCACATTTCACACTGTGTGTTCGGCTCAGAACCCAGCCTGCTGAATCTCCTTCGAAAGGAGAAGAGACCAAGGTATGCAGATTTCCAAGTTTGGTGTAAGACACCGTCATGGTTGACGTCATCGCCTTGAGAAAGAAAAGGCATTGTGATTTAAGTGCTGCTTGCTTTCTTGCACTTTAACTTGACCAACATGACGCTTACAGTGAAACAGCGAGGTGAAATGGTAAAGCTGTATTACCTGAATGAGCAAAATGTCGCAGAGACATCACGTGTCTATCGCACAAACCATTGGCTATGATGATGCCTGTGTTTTCTGTGCAAGCTGTACGGGACTTGATGCGCAAATTTGAAGAAACTGGTTGCACATGCGATCGATCTCGGTCTGGACGACATTCCATTCCTGTCAAGGTTGTTGCAGAAGTGCATGAGACAATAAACGAAGGTTGTATTGCAGGTGCACATGGTGTTTCACAGATGCTGGATTTGCCGAATTCTACGGTCCGCAAGATTCTGTGCTCTGTTTTCCACATGTTTCCGTATCGGTTCCAGCGTGTCCAGATGTTGCACAAGTGGATGATAACCAACTAGGTTTAGATTTTGCTAATGAATTCCTCATCCGGTGTGACGATGATAACAGATGGCCTTTATGCATTCTGTGGGCGGACGAGGCACATTTCTCCTTGACTGGTAAGGGGAATTCTGAATGCATTGGACTGACCAAAATCACCATGATGGGGTAGTCTCACTTGCGTTACTCCACGTAAAAGTGACTGTGTAGTGCGGGATAACAAGAACCTTAAGAGGTTACTGTCGCAGGCCTATGTACGTGTACAGTAACGAGTGACCGACCGCTATGAAGCAATGTTAACCAATTACATCATTCCTGAATTGCAATGAGTGAAATGCCCTATCTGACGTCGTGTGGATGCAAAATGGCACTCCACCACATATGGGATCTTCTATGAAATGTTTATTGACAACAATTTGGTGACAAAATTATCTCCTGCCATTTCATATTTCCGTGACCACCCAGGTCCCCCGATCTCACTCCAGTGGATTTTTAGCTGTGGGGATACATGAAATCCGAAGAGTATACAGGCAATCCGCAAACTCTATTTCATTTGAAAGATACCATCACATATGAGGTTCAACAGATTTCTCTTGCCATGGTATGTGCTTCAGTGTTATCCACCATCTGTAGCATGTAAAGTGTCATCGTGTGTGAAGGCGAGCACATAGAAAATTTATGATATACAATAAAATGTTTTGTTTTTCTGTCACTGGTCTGATCTTATTTGTTGTTTTCACTTTTTTCTTAGTCTGCCTAGCTCCGACGTATTTTGTGTTGCAGATACCGTTTCAACTCCATTTATGGTTTTTCACTGTAAAAATCCCATTCCAATAAAAAAAAAAGTAGGTATTGCAATTTGAAAATTTCAAAATTGTGTTACTGTAACCCTAATTGTGAGAGCAGGACTGTTGTTTTTTCACATTATTCTTGAGCGCATACCTTAAAATACCTGCATCCAAAATTTCTTTACATTTCCTGGAACGGTATGATCGCTAAGGGCTCATATATCTGCAAAGTTTTTTTTTATAATCACCTTGTATATTTACATGTTGTCATCAAGAAAAGTGCCAAATGTGAATGTACAATTCAAAGCCCAAACTTTGTGCTATGAATCTGTATATATTATTGCAACTGTAAAAAAGTGAAGTCATTGCATAATGGAAAGGAAACCATATGTTGACCACATCAGATTTGTTTTCCGTCATACTTTTATTGCCAAATACAAATATATTTTATGTATATATATATAATTAAATAGTAATCTTTTCCTTTTTGCTTTTATTTACATAGGAAAATTTTTTTTGTTGACAGACATTTTCTACCTTTGTTGGAGTGGCGGCTCTGTCTCATTTGCCCTTTCGAAAAAACTTTGTTTTTGCCCCTAAAACTTGTGGATATGCTTATTTGTTACAGGTAATGTTATAAATGGAGTAGTATTTGCTTTACAGTTATATATTTACTTTAGTTTGAGAATAATAATGCAAATATAAAAAATTAAAAAAAAAATGTGTTGACCAGTCAAGGTCCGTAGAATATCTTATATATAAGGTTGTCTCATTCGTGGAAAAACTTGTCCCCGGAAAGAAAGACGAGTGACATCATTGCTAGACCCGTTTTCTGACAGACAAGAAAAACTGAGAAACTTTGATCGAAAACTATTTAAATATTTATCCAATAGTAACTGTATGCAAGCAATATAGAATAAAATAAAACAGTATATGCATAGTAATGTGAAGTTTACGAAAATACATTCTGTCGATATGAAAAGAAATAGCAAATTTTTGATGAGAGGGGAAGCTATTAAGATTTTAACATAAGAGAAATTTATACAAAGATTACTGAATGCTGTGTTGACAGATAATTGAATAGTCAGAGAAGAGCCAATAGTTGTTAGGTGCGTTATGGGAATCGGTTTGAGGATATAAATATATATTTCTAATCTAAATGGGGCAAATCAGTCGTCATTTAAATATTGATTGTATTTCCGAGGTTTACAGGCATGAATAATGCAGTATAAATTAGAATAAATATTTTCAGGCAATGCATAGCTTTTGTGTAGTTAAAAAATGTTACATGTTTTTGAAAAAATATATTGTCCGGATTTGAGATAAAGTCAGGAAACTTTCAAAATCTGAAGAAAAAACAGTAATTGATTTAAATTTAAAAACACATATTTTATCAAACCATTGCAATAATAATTATTAGTCACGTCAAATGTAGTTTGTTAAGAATTTTTTTTTGTTAGTAAATTTGTTAATAAAGTTTTTGTTATGGCATTTATATCTTGATCCGTCAAATTGCAGGGCTTCATCCTGAGTACGACAGAGTAGTTTCGATTCAATAAAAATGGTTTTTGTTCAAGAAAGGGATATTCATAAGTTAAAAGAAACTACTGTAATTTTATGAATAATTTTGTAAAAACAAAATATATTTACAGTCTCATTAAAATGACACAATTACCCGTATTTATTTTAAAGCAAACGTTGAATGGAATCTTTTTAGTTTGAAGCTACCTTCCACATAAGTATTAGACAAATTTCGGAGAAAAAAGAAATCGTCTTCGAATAAAATGATAAAAATAGCCTTTGTTTCTTTTAGCATAAAATTCCAGATGATACCTTCGCCCCCCCCCCCTTTTATTTTCCACAATTTTCCAACATTTTTCTACGAAGTGCCGCTTGTTTACAGATTGGAAGGTCTAGCAGTGACGTCACAGTTCATCCAGAAATGTTACCATGGGGGGAATAGCGAACAAGACAACCTGTTAATATTCTATTAACCTTGCTAACCAGTAAGATTTTCAAAGTTCATTTTCAATTTTTCTAAAAGTTAATAGAAAACAGTTTTCCATCACCAAAGCACAAACACCTTCCATAATTTCAAGATTCCTGTTTGTTGATGGCATGCCTGAACTGTGATCATTATGAACAGACGTTTGTTCATCCTTGAAACAATTGCACCAGACTTTTGTGTCATCTCCATAGCATTATTCCTGAAAGCGTGCTAGAAAATCTTCCTGATTGTTTCAGATTCGGCATCAAGATTTTTACAAGACTTGCTGAATGGTGTTGCTCAACACGTTAGTTCATTGTGGTTCAAGATGGAGATACAGTAAGTATGAAAAACATAACAAACCCAGGTGCTTGCCTTCTTGGTTGTAACTAAGTCAAGCAGTAATGAAAGAATTCATGCATGCCCATTAAGGTCAAATGTATCTGCTGACACTGCCCTGCCACAGAGTTCGCACTAGTTTACATGAAAGGAAATAAGGTTGAATACTTTTTGATTACAGTACTATGTCTATGATCGAATCAATAACATAAGTCCAGGCTTGCTTATACTTTAATAATTGCATTTTTAACTTTGTGAAAGACCATTTTTGAAATAGGACATTTCTAAACAGTTTTCATGGCTTTTGTATTTTTTATAATTTAAACAAAGTTGACAGTGTGATTGTTAATTTGTTATAGTTAATGAATTCTTTAATTTTATTATAGTTTTTTTTTCTTTTTTTTTTTCAGGACTCTTTTCAACTAGAATATAGAATGAGTACTTTTCTAAAGGAATGCAAAGGAGCTCTTCCTTGTCAAGAATCTGAAAAAATATTAAAATGTTTAAAATAGTCGATTTTTTCATATTCTGTTAGACCAAAATATACACATGCTTATTGTACCTTAATAAAAATGAAAACTATGTAAACATTTTCTCATCTTTTTATTTAAAAGTTTATTAATGTGATTTCTTTTTTCAGCCCTTGGTGTTCAAGCAACTTAAAAAGAGTCATTACACAAATTTTGAAATTCATTCTTGATTAAAATAATTTTTTTTTTAAATTTCTGTTATACAGCTGGTAACTGTTTAACATTTTTAATGCTTCCATGTAAATGATGGACATACCATTGTATTTTTTGGTGGTGTGCACAGAAATGATGGCTATAGCTGTCTTGAATATTATCCTATATTACAAGGCATCATATTTTTATATATTTGTATCTTTAAAACTTGCCTAAATTTTTTTATGAAAGGCAGTGAATCTACCATTAGCAGGTACAAGATAAAAATTTAGCGAGGTCTCAACTTTGGAAAAAACTTTTTACACCCCCTAACTATTTATATCCTCTTTAGAGGTAAATGAGTATTATTTATGAGTTTAATTGTTAGGCTAGTTAAAAAGATTCCAATATACAGCCTCCAGGGATGTATCTAGAGAAATGTGAGTGGTGGTTGATTTCCAGAACAATTATAATTGAGAATATAAAATTTCGAAACAAGCTTTACGTTAATTCGCACACATAAACAGTATTAGTATTGTATACTTTTATATTAAAGAAAAACATTTGATAAAATTGAATATAACTTTTTTTAAATGTAATTATAATATGTATATTTTTTTGGATGAGTGGTGGTAGGCAATTGAGTGGTGGTCGGAAATTCTGAGTGGTGGAAACCCAGACTACTGTAGATACATCCCTGAGCCTCACTTCATTTGTGTGATCCAGGTGGATCGAGATCAACAATTAAAAAATTATTAGATACATGCTAAAGAGCAGTTATGATGCTACTCAATCTACTTAATGAATCAGTTGCTAGTGAATGTGATATTTATATTTTGTCAATTGGAAAAAAAAACTGAAACCAAGATGCTTGAGAATGCTGAACTAAGATGCCTTGTGGACAGACACCCTAGGGAACATGACATTGTTGGAAGAAGACTGATCCCGTGCCAAAGGCATACCTTTCTTTGAAGAAGATAAGCCTACAATGTTTACAAAACCAATGTGAGCAGCTTAAAATATTCACCACTATAAAAAAAAAATACCTTTACTTTAATACCATAAAACATTGATTAAAACTATCATCCAGTTTTAGAGGCAAAGGCAGTTCTTGCCTTCATTATTGCTAGTTTTTAATTTGAAGGCCTCCTAAATTGGTTGATAATTTTAATCAACCTTGTATGCTGTTAAATAGGAAAATAATTCTTTTCTGCGTGTGTTTGTGGATTATTCCTGACAGCTGTTTGAGTAATTTTTATTTTTCTAAGCATTAGCTTTCCCCTGATTAAATTTATTTCAATCAAGACTGGACAACTTCAATCGGTGGTGTGGAAGGTATTTAGGGGCCTGGAGATATTATCAAACTCAAATACAATAGAATTGTAAGAAGAAGCTGGGACCTAAATTATTTTTTCACTTCAATCAAGTTTTGTCCCTTTGGAAATAACTTCTATGAATGGTATTCTTCAAATGTTAATATTTATAGGATGAATTAAATAAAATGATGACAAAAATGTCCATCCCTGAGAATCAAAAGACAACATTTAAATTTTGTGCAAGAAAATCTTTGACACATTTAACTAAATGTTTGATTGATTAATATTGCTACTTATTCATTTTTTTATCTTATAAAATGTGTAAACGTTACAGAAAAATGTTTTAAAATTGAATAACAGGAAAATAATAGATAAGTTGAGGCTTTTATTTATATCTGAGTAAAAGAACATAAGTAATAATTTGCATACATATTATTTCAAAATATTAATTTTGATTGATTTTCTGCATTCTGAAATAAGTCATTATTTAAATTTTAATGTGACATTTACATAATTTTGACTTGTAAAGTGAAACAAATATTTAACATTATCATAGGATTTAAAGAAGTGGGGAGAGATTAATTAAGTTAATCAAATTCAAAGATCGTAGTTTTAACCTCCACTTGGAAGCACATCACACATATATACATATATTAGACATGTAAATTAGTGAAAGTTAATTATAAAAAACCCTAACACCATTTCTGTTAAAATGAACTGGTTTACAACGTAAAATGCAGCGCAAATCAAGATTAATAAACATAGTACGTTTCGAAAATTAACTGGATTTTCTTCAGTGTAAAAATACTTTTTACATTGAAGACGGAAATCCAATTAATTTCCGAAACATACGTAGGTGTATATATCTTGATTTGCTCATCATTGTACGTCATAAACCAGTTCATTATTGGTTTTGCGTGTGTCAGGTCACGTGCCTTACCAATCTCGGGAGGGGTTCCAATCTAGGTGTCTTAACATGCTTATTCGACGTGCAATATAACGTTATCAAATGGTTCTAGAAACACGTGCTTATCTATAGTACTATAAAAGTTCTCTGAACAATAGTATTCGATGTGCTATACCACGTGAAAAAGTTGTGTTATAGCACCAATTCTGTACGTACTTTTCGACGGTGTTTTGCTGTGACAGATAGACGTCATTCGGCACGTGCTACTAGAACGTGCTCTGTACGTATCCACAGTACGTACTGTGTACGTGCCCGTAGTACGTGATCGAAACGTTTTCGTAGTACTAAATCTGTATGTGCTGTGAACGTGCCGGTGCTACTTGGGCCGGAATGAACAAGTCGAAATTCTACCAGGGAGGCAGTACGAACGTTCACGGAAATACTCCCAAACCCGTCCAGTGAGTCTATGCTGGAGACTGGACAAGCAATTCAGAATACAACTTCCCAAACATGCAGAACTGAATATGAACATGAATCAAATATGAAAATTCCTACTAAACAAGTAATTCATAGGAAAACTGGATAATCGAGAATGCCACTATACACCATTATAAGGGCGCTCACAACGTAGTTTCAATACTGACAAAAGATACATTTTTTTGCGAAAATAAAATTCAAAACATTAATGTTAATGCATCTTATTTTCCGATTTTTTGATTTTTCTAATGTTTTTGACTTAGTTTATTATTTTTCATTTTTATTTACTTATATAATTAATAAATAATTATATATAATATACACATATACATACACATATATATACATATATATATATATATACACACACACACACATATATATATATATATATTTTTTTCCCTCCTCTCTCTCCTGTATGTTAGTCACTATAATTGGGAATGTTTTCTAGGATGTTATCGAGTGAAATTTGATACACTGAGTTGATAATTTTAATAACAAAATTGGGGAGATATGCATTATTAACTGTACTCAATAATTCCATAAAGTGCGCTAATTTATAATATTCATCACAAATTTTATTGATTCTAAGAGCCTGGTTTATTATATATATATATATATATATATATATATATATATATTCAATCAATGAATCTGTACATGATATGACTGTTGAATGGGTGCTCAATTTCGTTATAGTGTAGATAATGTTTGGCCAGCATTATGAAAGATGTTCCTACCTGTGGAATTACCATATTTAATTTGTAAATGTAATTACCCTGAGAGAGTTTCTGGTTGAATAGAATAAATTTTAACAACGTTTTGAATTTTGGTATAGTGATGTTTTTAGTATGAGTAAAATGTTCATATAAATTTAGTAAGACTTGATAGAAATCGTGAATGTCAATGTTATTAAACAGGTTATCAACATCCTATAGTAACAGTTCTTAAAGTTATATGTGATTTATGGAATTTTTGTATAAGGAACATTAAGATTGTGTTTAAGTAGTTTGTAGTAAGCAATGATTTGTTTACTGATAATAGAGATATTAGTGTGTATTGGAGTTAATGATACTGAAGTATTGAGTTGCAGTTTGAGTTCGCCAAAAAATATTTTTTCAAATAAACGCAAAACGCATAATTATTAGAAGCTTTATCAACATAAGTGATTGCAAAATTATTTTGTAACAATTTGATCTCTTTTAAGATGTCTTTGAAATTATGTGTATATTTCTGTATGGGTATTTGATGAAGCAATTGTTTTACATGCCAGGTGACTTGTAGTGAAATGAGGGAAGATGGAATGTATAATTGTAAATGTGCAAGTGAAACATGTTACATCGAGCCTTTTTAACAACATATTATTACAGGAGATATGAATCTAGTGCGTTCTACGAAATTAAGGAAAGTAATGGAAAAGGAGGCGAAATATGAACCCCAAGAACATAGATGGGATAAATGGGATTTTCAAAGGTGACATCGAGGATTTTATTTACAAATTAGCTGTAAAGTACAGTATTCCAAATGATACTTTTGCAGAGTGGAAATATAATGTCTTAAATATGTTTAATGCCAGTTATGACAGCAACGAATCTATCACACATTGTGAGTATTCGAATAATGGGGAACTGAAGGAACTGCAAACTAATTACATAATAACTGACATGGAAATAGTCATGCCTAATTACGCCTTAACATGCAAAAAACTGTACTACAACTCTTTAAGGAAATGCTATAACAATAATAAAATATACCAACAGGTAGATCAATTACGAAATGTCATAGGGAATTGCATATTGGCAATATATCGCAGAATTGGTTATAATTTTAAACATCTGAGATTCTCGTATTTAACTCTTATACCAAAACTGCATAAGAAACCAATCAAATTCCGACCAGTAACAGTGGGTTTCAGGACATATTTAACTACGGCAAACGATAAATTACTTACCATATTAAAAACTGTCATATCTAAAATAAAAAACAGGGATCCCATATAGTTTCTAACAGTTTTGATGTTAAGAAAACTCTTGAAAAGGTTTCAGTTATTGTCTATTATTGAAGTTCCAATTTCAGGGATATTTTCAACAACATAAACATCGAGGACATTTTGACATTCTGATAATTACCTTTCAGAAATTCGACTTACAAACAGTATTAACCTTTAGCAAATATAAAACTTTGGTTCGAATAGTGCTTTCGAAACTGTATTATTCAATGATATCAAATTTTAGAAACAAAAAATGGTATCGCCATGGGAGGAAGTTTCTCGTCTATTCTGGCGGACATATATCTAAACTATTACGAATCTAGAATACATATATAAAACGAGATCATTTTCATTAGATATGTCGATGATGTGTTGACGGGATACGAGGAAGAGGATTTCGAATTGGATTTGAGTTTTTAATCCAGCAGTTTAAAATTAGTCGAAGACGAGACAATCGAAAAAGGCGTGGTTAATTTTTAGACATCAGCATTGTAAACAACAAGAGGAAATATCAACACCATAACACCTGATTTCGTATTTACGACAAACGAAGTGATTTTAGGTTTAAAATCAAATTTAAATTCCTTGGTCATCTAGCATACACAAAGGGATGCCCAGAAACATTGTAATGAATTACATGATCAGAAATAAAAGATTAAATTTATGGACGAAGAATTATCTTGATTTTAATAGTTATAAATATTTTAATAGTTTTAAATAATTGAATTGTATAATATATTACTCGTACTTTTTATTTTACCGGTTTTTCTTATTCGGTACATGAATTAGTCTAATCGACTTTCTATGATTGGTACCAGCTTCCGGGAGTGTTGTCGCGGCTAGAAAGCATGCTTCAACTGGGAAGTGGGGTGTCGTAACACCTCCACAGCTTCTTTTTGGTACTACTCAATAAATGTTAATTCTTTGGTTACATCTCTATATATCTATCTATCCTAAAAATTCTCTCTTCTATCCCTGCTTATTTTCCGGATGGAAAAGCAGGGGGTTTTCTTAGCCCAGAGAATCCAAAGACAGACAGAGATCGCATAAATCAGTGGTACTCACTACGCGATTGGATATAATATGTATTATCATCCAGTTTTATCTTTGTGATATGTCACAAATTTACATTTCTTATTTGATATATCGTCGCCATTCACAATGTTCAATTTTCAATTAAATGTAACTCGCTCAATTTTAAAGATACAGATATGCGGGTTTTTTAATGATCTTGTTGCATTAAAAACAAGAAAGATCAATCATGCTTAAAGCATTGATTATGAAACACTTTCCAGCAACAATGGAATTTTATTTAAAAAAGTCGAAAATGCAATACATTCCTAGGTAATATTTTAAAACTTATCACAATACTACATTGATTTATTATATTTGAAAACTTAAACCTTCATTGAAAAAAATTAGCCTAGTTTAAATATCACTAAAATGCAATACATTCCACGGTAATATTTTAATTCACGGTAATACTATCATAATACTACGATAATTTATTATATTTGAAAACTTCATCGAAAACAACTGAAATAAATTCAAATGACGTCATAGAAAAAATAACACGCCTGGATCTCTCTATAAAAGCAGGATTTCATTCATAACTCTCTCCATTTCATTCATCACAATACTATAATAATTTATTTTATTCAAAAATTAAGACCATGAAGCTACAATTCATAAACTTTATGCTTAAAACTTCATCGAAAAAAATCGTCCTTCTGTTTATAAAATCAATTATTATTTCAATCATATCAGCCATGCAGACTCCATGGACTGAATTATTTTGTGTTAAAGAAATACAGTAATTCTAATACAACTCATTCTACATATTTTGCTGTTTACATTTTACATAGGTGAAAAATAGGCTTAGTTGTAGAAATAATCAAATTTGAATGAGAATTTAAACTCAAATATATTGTCATTGTGATGTTTTAGGATGTAGATGCACAGAATTTAAGCAAAAATAAAGTAGTTTTAGGACGGATACAACACTCAATATGAATTAAAAGGAACTTTAAAAAATCACGAATTTGAAACAAGATGGATGCCATATATCATTTTGAAGTGGGTCATGTGATCGTTTCATATCATGGTCACGTGATCGTTTCATATAAGATGTGTAATTATTTTTTTAATTTTTATTTAAGAAACTACTGAATGTATTTCGCTGAATTTTTTTTTATATATTTTATGGAACAATTTGACTATTACCTAAAATTTTCGAAACAATTTGTGAATTTTAAATCCGCTTAAAAAATGTTTGAAAAATTAGGTCCCATAGGGCTCAATGTATTTCATTTTTGCAACCCGGGTTCAATCCAAAACTAACTGGGTGATATTATTCATTTATATTCCCATTGGTCCTACAGACCGTCTGAACAATATACTAAAATTTCATTTTGATTAAGTCATTTTTACGGCATTTATCGTGCTAACGGACAGATAGACAGGCAGACAGAGAGACAGACAGACAGACAGAGAGACAGACAGACAGAATGAACAAAGTCATAAACACTTTTCAACTTTGTTGTAAAGTGTTAATAAAAAAAAATTCTGATTGACCAAATTTGTCTAAGGGGGTCGTATAAAAATTTAAAAAGTGTAACTTTTTGAAAATTAATGAGAGGGCTATTTCATTATAGTAGTCTTATTTCCTACCTAGCTTTCAACATTATTGGAATTTACACTGCACACTAATCTCCAAAATATAAAAAATTAATGCGCTTTTCAATATTTTGGGACACCCTGTATATATATTGTATATATATATAAAATTGCTTATAAATATGATAAACCGCTAGGACGTTATATTTTCAACTATAATCAAATTGCCAAATCAGTAGATATTAATCAAAACTATGAATTGGATAAAGAGTCATATTGCCACTGTCATTTAGAAAAATACAAAGACTTCGTAGATAAACACCATGGGCATGTTATAACGGGAAATCTAAATATTATTAATTATGATGCACTAAGATCACTGATGTTACTGGGTACTAAGTACCGTATACCTACTAAATTTAAACATAAATTAATATGTAAAGGTTTATTTCTTGACTTAAATAAATTTATCTATAAAATCAGTTATAAATATCAAATCCCTGTAGAAGCCTTTAAACCTTGGAGAGTCTTAATAGAGCAATACTTAAATCATTATATATATAATCAGAAAATTAATAATTCATATAAACTTAATTCAATTAAAAATGATATTAAAGAAATACAAAATGATTTTGTCATTACATATGTCGATAAGGCAAGTGGAAACTACTCAATTATATGTAAATATTATTATAAAAATACCCTTCAGTCACACTTACTTAATAATCATATCCATAATTTACATAAAACTAACCTTAAAATCTTATACAATAGAATATCAGCCAAATATAAGCAAATCTATCTAAAAAATAGTTGTAATAACATTCCATATATTGTATTAGTACCCAAGTTTCATAAATCCCCTGTTGCTTTTCGAACCATTACCAGTGGGCATAATTCTTACATTACTAATGCTGGAAAATTATTATTAAAGATATTACATGAAGTATCCTCGTCAGATGAAATCTCAAATAATTGTCATATTGTAAAAAACAGTTTTGAAGTAGTTAAGAAATTGAAAACTCTTACTAATATTCGTAGTATTTATACCTTTGATTTCAAAGATTTGTTTAATAATATTAATATAGATGATCTGTATAGAATTATTTTAGGAATTTTTGAAAAATATAATATCAACCTAAAATATTCAAATTTTCTTTTTAAAAAATTACTTAACTTCACTCTTTATGAGAATTATATTCAACATGGTGGTACTATTTTTAAACAACAGGTTGGTATCCCACAAGGGGTGTGTGCCTCATCATTGTTAGCTAATCTGTATTTATTCTTCTATGAAAAAAACATTAATCCAAGCTTGCATAATATGCACATGTTTAGATATTTAGATGACATTTTATGTGTATCCCCAAATAATAATATCCCTATAGTATTAAACTTTTATCCAAAAAATTTACAATTAAATGCAAGTAATAATGACACAAATGTTGCAAACTTTTTAGATTTAAATTTAAATTTACAAAATTGTAATATGGTTATAAACTTGTATGATAAAAGACAGGATTTTAAATTTAATACATCAAAAATTCAACATTTTGACTCTTGTCTGCATATATCTGTATTTAGAAATATTATAATAAACCAGGCTCTTAGAATCAATAAAATTTGTGATGAATATTATAAATTAGCGCACTTTATGGAATTATTGAGTACAGCGACTAATAATGCATATCCCCCCAATTTTGTTATTACAATTATCAACTCAGTGTATCAAATTTCACTCGATAACATCCTAGAAAACTAGAAAACATTCCCAATTATAGTGACTAACATACAAGAAAAAAAAATAAAAATATATATATATATATATATATATATATGTATATATATATGTATATATATATATATATATATGTATATTATATATAATTATTTATTAATTATATAAATAAATAAAAGTGAAAAATAATAAACAAAGTCAAAAACATTAGAAAAATCAAAAAATCGGAAAATAAGATGCATTAACATTAATGTTTTGAATTTTATTTTCGCAAAAAAATGTAACTTTTGTCAGTATTGAAACTACGTTTTGAGCGCCCTTATAATGGTGTATAGTGGCATTCTCGATTATCCAGTTTTCCTATGAATTACTTGTTTAGTAGGAATTTTCATCTTTGATTCATATTCATATTCAGTTCTGCATGTTTGGGAAGTTGTATTCTGAATTGCTTGTCCAGTCTCCAGCTTAGACTCACTGGACGGGTTTGGGAGTATTTCCGTGAACGTTCGTACTGCCTCCCTGGTAGAATTTCGACTTGTTCGTTCCGGTGCTTCTAGATTAAGCTGTTGAGGTTGATCGTGTATACACGTGGTAGAAAAAGAAGGGTTCATGCCGCATGGTAATACAATTTTCTTAATGTATCCTTTTTTCATTTTTTCATTTTTTGATGCCTGTAGTCTGAGTTTAAGCATTTATAGTAATGTACTATTGCTTAATCTGAAACAGGCATTTGTTTGGGTTAATTAGAATTAAATACTCAGACCTGAAGATGAATTTAATTCTGATTAATCATCGAATTTGGGAAGGTTCTGTTCTTTTCTCTTATTGGCATTATGGCCGTGAATTTGCTTTTACGGTGATGTTAATATTACTTGAATTGTATTTTTATTTATTTATTTTTTAATTTTTACATAATTCTTATTATTACATTTCAAATATATATATATATATATATATAGCAAGTAATATATATATATATATATATATATATATATATATATATATATATATATATATATATATATATATATATATATATATATATATATATATATATATATATATATATATATATATATATATATATATATATATACAGGGTGTTTAAGAAAAGATTGGCTAAACTTTACGATGTCGGAGTACACACCAAACCAAACATTTATCGTCATAGATTACCAGGTCGGAAATGAAACGTAAAGGCGCCAGTGGGCGCTTAGTGATGAAAACGATGAGGTGAGGCGAAAAGACAAGAATGACTTAGTTATAAAATGACATTTAATAAACAATAATTACAGTAATGAGTCAAAAGAGCGACTGTGAATCTGAATGCACGTCTAACCGTTGCGATGGGGGAATTGGCAAACTCTCTCGAACAGACCAGGAATGTCGCGCACTTCGGCAGCAGTGCTGGCGACGAGTTCCTCTTCAGATTCATAAATGAGACTCATGAGATAACCTCATAAAAAGATGTCAAATCATGACAAATCGGGCCATCGTGGGGATCCATCGTCTCAAAACTTGTAGCAGCGAATAATTGCTGCAAACTGATAAGGAAAATTTGCACAAGTTCTTCTTCTTCCCCAGATGAAATTTGCATACCTTGTTTTCTTCTTCAACTTGAAAATAACAACCAGAATGACGCGTTTAATTTGAGGAGCGGCTGTTTCCCAACGAGTAAGTGCCCTGTAGCGCCTTTAAGTTTAATTTCCAACCCGGTAAACGATCAGGAAAAATTTTAGTTTAGTGTGGAATACCACCTCGTAAAGTTTAGCCTAACCTTTTTTTATTATCCTGTATATATATTATCATAACTATCATTAACCTTACTCCCTATTACGCACAGCTGATTCCCACGAAACTTTCAGTAACATGCTTACAAATGCTTTCAGCGTATAATGTTTTTTAAAAGCATTGTCACGGAGTAGAATATTTGAATTGGAAGTTCATTTATTAATTATTTATTGGTAATTAGAATGGATACACGTTAATTTTAATAAACTATTAAATTAAAGTCCACCAATCATAGGTTTAAAAACTTATTTAATAAAACTATCTTTCCCGACGTACATAAGTTTACTAAGCCAAAGCCCTTTCGCAATAATAAATAATCTATAAAAAATAAATAGTTTATAGCTCATTTATAGTTTTAGCTTATTGATTTGCAGACGGTCTGGGCGGATATTGGGTTGGGGCTCAGAGCAATTGAAACTCAGCTTGCCCCTTGACTGAAAAACACAATCTAGTATATTTTCAAAAGAAGGAAAAGTGCTAGATAACGACTACAGGTTAGTTATGAAAGTGAACATATATATTTTTTATTTTTTCCGATTTAGCTCATAATCTTGTGATGTTGTGAAAACACTGCCCGATTGGGAACTATAAATGTTATTATATTCACTTTGAAATAAACAATAATGTTATTTGGGGAGAGGGGGATATATCCCAGTGATTACAGCAAGAGGGTCGCACTCGGGTGTCACGGGTTTGATACTACACACCTCTCAATACTATCTCCGTGTTTGCGTGGATCAGGGGTGCGATAAATCCGCAGGTCCGAAAATTCATCCGATAGGTTGCAGAGTCGACTTCGACAATAAGAGCTTGCAATTTCGTCCCAGTAGCTCAATGATATAGCATCGGCTGGCCAGTTTGGAGATCCAGGGTTCGGTTCCCGGTTGCGGTAACAAGATTCTTTACAATGGCGAACGAACAAATCAACTCTGTAGTTAAGTGCAAATATCTTGGAGGTCTAAAAGTGATCCTAGTACGACTAATATGGTTTCAGTGGACTTTGGAGATTGAGAGCCGATTTCAAATTGAGAAGATGGCGACCACGTAGGATACTAACCCGGGTAAAAATAGTAGTATCAGGAGGCTAAACTTAGGTAAGAGTAGCAGAAGGTGATCAGTCAGATTGTCAGTAGCCCGCCAATATAACATTAGAGGGTGGATAATACAGAGTCCACTTCGACAATAAGAGCTTGAAATTTCGTCCCAGTAGTTCAACGGTAGATCGTCGACTGGCCAGTTCGGAGATACAGGGTTTGATTCCCGGTTGGGGCGGCAAGTCTCTTTACAAGGTGATGGGTCAAGGGAAGGGTGATATGGCATCAGTGGCTGACGTTCCCACCGGATTCCGGTCTAAATTGGATGGCACAAGACCAAGTCAGATTTCTACCATGGTATGGTTGAGGTCTTTGGACCAACATAAACTACAAATTCTTTTACGTGCGTCATTGGTCTTAGACTTGCTCTCGCATTTACCTGGCAAGTGAGATTAGCAGCAAAAACAACAAATATGAATTTATATATAGAACAGGTTAGGGATTTTTAAAAGTCTTATGAATAAAATTTTTTCATAATTTTGCATCGACTTTTGATAAATATGTTCGAAAATTTTACGGCTTCCCCTTTTCCAAATCTCGCCTGAAATGAACAAAACGTGTGTTTACCGCTTAAATAAACATATCAAATTTCATTTTATTCAAAAAATAGTTTTCGGGAAATATCTTATCCACAGTCTCATTCAGAAAAAATAAATTTATTCATATTTGGGAGTTTCTCAAACCATGCAAATTTCTCTAAAAATCTCATGTTTGAACTCAAGGAATAACTCCACTTTGCATTTCCATATATTTTACGAGAAGTAAAAATACTTTTAAAAATATTTTAAATCAAAAATAGTTCAAAAATCTTTCCATTATTTATATATTAATAAAATAAATTTAATTAGGATAAATGCTTCTTTTCTATTGTAAAAATCGTGTTCCATGCATTAAAATATTCACAACAAATAACATTCTAGCCTCTAACGCAAATATTTTTTCTCCTTGACGAACCGATGTCGGCAGTAACAGAATCTCTGAATAAAAGATAAGACCACAATTTTTTCGTGATACAGCAATTCGATTTCCACAAATAGGAGATTTAAGCTTCACGATGTCGAGAAAGAAAAAAAAAACAGTGAGTAACTCTGTTACTCGTTGAAGATTGATGTAAAATAGCACTCCTTTTTCATATTTTGAATGAGAAAAGATTAATGTGTGTTGTATGTAACGGTGGTAAAAGATGAAAAGAAAAGACTCCTATAATTTTTGATTTAACGAAATTTTTATAAATATTTTTTATTATAGTTTTTACTAAATTATACCGCATTGATAGATTGTTAGATTGTAGTTTATTTCACACTGTAAAAGACTAAGTTATCGACGATGAAAGTTTGGATATTGATGTACATACGTTGCAGATCTAAAATTTAAAATTTTTACACAGTATTGTTTTATAATATATCTTTAAGGGTACACATAATCAGAAGAAGAATTATACATTGGTTTCTGTATTGAGTTCAGCAGACACTTTTATTCGTATCACGTCAACACCCCTCTCCCAACTGAACAATGGGGGACTTATATAACATTTCACAACAATTTGTGGAAAGTTCTACAAAAAACACTTAACTTGTGAAGTTCTTAGATAATCGAAACATTCGAGAAGTTCCTAGAGATTTCAGAAAATTGCCAAGGTGGTGATATTTCGCTGAATTAGTCATCAAAATTATTGAATTTGCGAATCCAGATCATTAAATTATTACAATAGTTTCCTGTTATGTATTGGTAACAATATGATGTCACTTTTGTTACGTACGTCCGTTTCATACATGTTACATTTTATCAAGATTAAGTGTATCCCGCGCCCTAGCATGTTTCACATTAAAAAATCAATCAAAGTATTGTTACTTTCATTCCGACTAATTATCTCTTTTCTAAAGCTAATACACAAAGTCCGAGATAAACTTTGAATTTCGCAACATGAGTTCGGAACTGGGGGTAAAAGTATTCTCCTTTATTTAAAGCCAATACGCAAAATTGCAAAAATTTTAAACTTTAAATATGAGTTTTCAGTTGGGAATAAACGTGTTCTCCTGCTCTTGAAACCAATGCAGAAAATCAGACAAAATATTTAAATTTGCATAAAAATGAATACAGAAATTCGGATAAATGTTTTTCTCTTAAAGGCATTACAGAAAATAGTAAAAACATTAAAATTTCATAAAATAATATGGAACTGGGGACAAATACCATTTGCCTAAAGCCAATACAGAAAACCATAAAAAGTTTAAAATTTTATAAAATAATTGGGAAATTGGGGTTAGATGGCCTTCATCTGAAGCCAATACAGAAATCGTAAAAACATTAAAATTAAAAGAAATGAGTGTGGAATTAGAGACCAATGTCTATAGCCTAAAGTCAATACAGAAAATCAAAAAAACTTTAAAATTTTATAAAAGAATAGAGGATTTGTGGATAAATGTACTTCTTTTATAGCCGATACAGAAAATTGTAAAAATTTTGAAATCTTATAAAATGAGTGTGGAATTGGAGATAAATGTCCTTCGCATAAAAGCAATACATAAAATCGAAAAAAAAACTTTACAATGATAAAAGAGTTTGGAATGGATGATAAATGTATTTTTCCGAGGTTGAAAACTATACACAAAATCGAAAAAAGTTAGAAATTATAAAATTTCATAAAATGAGTGTGGAATTGGAGTTAATGTACAGAAAATCGTTAAAACTTTAAAATTGCAAAAAATGAGTGTGGAATTGGGGATACATGTCACTCCCCTTAATCTAATACAGAAATTAAAACTTTAAAATTCCAGAAAATGAATTACCTTCGATATTTTTGTCAGAAAAAAAAGAAAGAAAAAAAAACTATATAATTTCATATAAATTGAGTGTGAAATTTGGTATAAGTATACTAGCTTTCTTTACTCACTTAACCCATACAGTCAGGTTCACTTAGAACTTTGCTGTTGAATTCTCGTACAGTTTGATCTCAATCATTTACGTTCCGTTATAATACATAGTATGTTTAAAAGGAATGTACTGTGTTGGTTTAAAAAATTCAAACATTGGGACTCATTGATTTAAGGTTTTTAGCATACCTGAATACGAGTACACAATTTTTTAAATATATATATATATATATTTCTGTTTGTCTGTGAATCTGTTGTCACGATATTTTTCGTACAAATTGAGCAAATAAAACGATACCTTGATTATTTTTTCAATCAATGAATTTCAGAGGTCTGCAGTTAGTCTTGGAGGACAAACCACCGAAATGCGTCTAATATTTCGAACATTTATTTTTTCAAAGTTGGAAACTGATATAAAAATTATTATGTGAAAATATGACGGAATTAACTATTTGCTATGCCCTTTTGTGCTAAAAAACAAAAAGTATTATTTATAGCTTGGTAATATACGTCGGTTATGAGATATTGCACGTTTTGGACATGACTCTATAAATAGTCAAAACGTGTTCAGGAAGTCCTAAAACACATATTGGAATTAACATTTTAAGATCGAACATTCTCGTGAGAACAATATTTTATCTATACTATATTCTATAGTATGAGAAAGAAATAATAGACTCAAGTTGTATTAAAATAAAATGCATTTAAATCTTTATAGAATGCATTTAAATCTTTATAGAATGCATTTAAGTCTTAATAGAATGCATTTGATTAAGAAGTTTTGCAGGATAAAACATCGAAATCCGCATGAAAAAGTTCACTAGAATAAACATTCCAGTGTAAACATTTACTTTTCTCCTTGAAGAGCCGATGCCGACAGTAATCATGTCCTTAAATAAAAGATAAAACCACAATCCTTCCATGGCTACCACAATTCGATTTCCACAGAAAGGGAACTTAAGCGACATGATACTGCAAAAAATACCCCATTGAGATATTGATCGTTGCCCTAACTGCGCCCAGATGTCCCGATTCACTATTGCCTGAAGCCAATACAGAAAATCGGATAAAAACTTTAATCTTACGCAATAAAAGAAGATGTGTGTGTGTCTGTCTGTATGTACGACGTTTGTAGAGGAAAATTGAAGCATTGGACAGAGATCAAATTGCTATAGTTTACAAAGATAGTACAGGTCCCTGCACACGATGCACCTCAGTAAGATTTTTTTAAAATTCGAATTAGTTTTTTAGTTATTTTACGTTGAAGCACAATTTTCAGTAATTTTCACACAAATTGGCTTCTGGATCAAAAGTAATATCACATTATTCGCATCTTGATATCATCGGAAAGAACTTAAGGTAAGTTGATTTTTACTTCCCCGCTTTCAAAAATGGAAGATTAGCACATTTCTATAATTTAGCAAAACTATGGGTATATCTTCGCATCGTAATAAACAAAATGAAATACTTAATTTTCTGATTTTCTATGAATTTTCAAACGAAAGTATAAAAGCTGAGTTTCCCAATTTCGGTAAGAACGTCATTCTCTGGTTCGCCAACTGCTATGAACTGGTTGAGTCCCAGACGGTCTGACCTACCAGAAAGGTGTAAGGTAAACGTTTGGACGGGCGGGAAGTGCCACCCAATTTAGACCGGAACGCAGTGGGGGAGGCATCCACAGTGACCGTACCTTCCTTCCCCTACCACCAACCTCTCGGAAGGACTTACGGACCCACATGCTTGACGTGATTGTACTCCGCATAAACACGGCGGCAGTTGTGGCAGCGTGCAAATCCAGCGCGCAAACCACCGGGCTACCGCGCCCGAAATGTACCAATAGCACGCGGTGTCCCAGGTGGTCATCCACCCAAGTAGTCACCGCGTCCGATGCTGCTTGACTTCGGTGATCTAACGAGAACCCGTGTTTTCAGCACGGTAGGGCCGATGGCATTGCTATGAACTAGTGTCACAACCTGTTCATTGCTATGGGAAGCAGTGGCGTATTTATCGTAAAAGCGTTGTTGGGTTTCCAAGCAGATTCTAGGAAGAAGATAAAGATAAAATACCGTTTTATATGTAAGGTCTGCACAGCTGTATTTTTATCCTCAATTCCAAAAATCGTTCGAAGTGGACGCAACTACGTCTTTTAAAAATAGAATAAATGAATTTATTTAATCCCTACTTTAAATTCCAGGAAACGTTGGGCACATTTTGTATGAAAAGCTGGGGTTTACTTGGTTTAAATACCCTTAAATTCAAGCAACACATTTAGAATTCATAGAAAAGTCTACCCATGCAAAAAGACGGTGTATATTTATACAGACATATCTGAAACGCAAAAAGGTATAGCATCAGCATTTTGCGAATTTCACAACTGCTGTATATAGAATAGAAAATGAATAATAAAAAAAACACCCTTTAAGCAGAATTTTTTGCTATTTATCAAACTCTCATGTGGTTTGGTTTTTTAAAGCTTTCAGACCAGTAGCAAATTTTACTGACGGCCACTCAGTCCAGCATTAAACTTCTCCAGCAGCATTCAATTAGAAATATGTTAGCTCAAAAACTACACATTCTATCACGCATTTTCCAGTAGATTAATACAGATGGCATGTACTAAAGGTAATTCAGGTGTAATAGAAAACGAGCTTGCCGACTTATTAGCTTTCAATACTACATCCGATAATTTTGGTCAATACTTGGAACATCCAGTTCCCAGCTCTTCCTTAAAAATAAATTTGTAAATGCAACTGCTTCAACACCGGCAAGGCATTTGGGACTATTTGTCTAAAGGTAGATTAAAATAATCTGATGTGGGCAGCACATGACTTTCCTTATATAATGAAATGAATTTATTTCTTTAACGGCGAAAAAGTGATGAAAAGATCCACGGCACAGTGTTTGTAACATTGACTTGTAGATTTAGCGCGGTAAATTGTACACCTGGAAGATAACATCTAAAACTATTTCGTACGCAATTAACTTATATTTTACGCAACTCTAAATTAACAATTATGAATATAGATAGCATCCTCTTTAAGCAACATAGTCCATATATTTAAATATTTTTATAATAAATTCATCACTTAAGCGTAATTGTGGCAATTTTGACGATAGTTTCGTTAATGTGGGGCTAAAAATCGACAAGTTGGAGATATTTAGAAGAGCATTTCTTATATAATAAAAGGTATGCTCATCATATGATGGATTGAAAAATTTGCAAAATATTGCATCGTATTTGGAGTCATTTTTATCAATTTGTCGACACTTTTACCCATTTGATAACATTTTTATCAATTTAGCAACGGTTTCGTCCATTTGGCAACATTTAAAAAAGTCGACAAGTTGGCGATATGCCGCCAAAATCCATCGTCAGAATTTTGCCAAACGTCACAGACGAAGTTTTAGTCTTATATTCTTTCCAAAATATTGAATTTTATTCAATTAGTTGTTATTTTCATTGATTTAGAGTCATTCTTATAAATTTGGCTACATTTTTATCCATTTGGCGACATTTTCATCAATTTGGCGACATTTCGAAGACTCGCCTAGTTGGCGATATTCCGCCAAATTCGTCGCTAAAATTTCGTCAAGCATTATGGTTGGAGAAACAGGTTATTCTTATAGCAGATGAACGACTAATGGTCTCCAAATACAAAACTATTACCCAAAGTAAATTCTCTTATAGTAGATTCTTATTCTTTCCAAGATATTGGGTTTTTATTCATTAGTCTTTATTTTCATAAATTATTTTTATCAATTTTGGTGCTTTTTATCAATTTTGGTGACATTTTTATCAATTTTGGTGACATTTTTATCAACTTGGTGATACTTTCGCTAATTTCGCAACATTTAAAAACTCGCCGAGTTGGCGATATTCCGCCAAATTTGCTGCCAAATGTTCGCCAGACATTGCTAAGTAGAAATAGGTTAGTCTTATGGTAGATAAACGACTAATGGCGTCAAATTACAAAGCCATTACCCAAATTGTTTTTTCTCGTGAATGGAACAAGCTAGATTTACGAGAAAGATGATAATAAATTTATCGCATTATATAAGATATGAAAATTGAAAAGAATTCACAATAGTTAATATTTCTTTTTAATTTTATGTGGTTTTTTGATAAATTTATTTGAAAATATACAATGTCTTGAGAACGGTTCATGATAGCTTTCTAAAGCTTATGTCCATCGTTTTTTAATGAAATATTACACAAGAAATGATTAATTTACGTAACTTTGTTAAAGGTTTTGATTTTCTGATGATTTTTTCAAAATTTCACTCGAAAATTTAGGGGGTTCTGAACATTCGATTGCGTATAAGAACAATAGGTTTCTAGTATTCACTGATTGTGATTTTTGTACCAAATTTTGTTCGGATCGCTTGATTTGTTCGTGAGATATCGTTTCCATAGACTCACTGACACACATACACATACAACCATCACCTCAAAAACGTATAATTTGTGTACAGGGATGATTGAAACGAGCTTTTCTGTCGAAAACTCGAATTCGTATTTTCGGCTCCGTCACAATACTTTCTTTATATATTATACTATGTATATAAGGAAAGTAATATGATTTCTTCCCCAAAATATTATTTGAAATGAAAAGTTTTGTAAGGCGTGTCACTCAATTCTACTTGGGCCATAGTTCACCTTCGAAGTTTCTCCACAAAATTGGAAAACGGGATACAGAGTTGTGCATGCTTGGAGAAGAAAGTATTAATCTACGTAATCATATGTTTATTGATGAAGAAATGGCATTTCTCTAGACCTCTTTGAAAAGTGGGCGAATCATCACAAATAATTATTGAGCATATTCAAAAGAGTTTTATTTATTTAGCGGTTAATGAAAGCTTCATTTGACTATATACACATCCCATATTGCTTGGATTATAGTTCATTAGTATTACAATTATTGAGTTACAATGTATAACATTAAATTTTACTGTCCGTGTTATAATTTTTATGTGTTACCATTATTGAGTATTACCCGCACCAGAGTACTTTTTACTTTTAAGTTATGTGTGGATTAAGTATACAGGTTGACCTATGATCAAGTGTGTATGTTTGGGTATAAACATATTTGTGTAAATGTGTGTAAAACTATATCTATCTCTAGAAATTAGTTTTGGATAGTCATATGCCGTATACAAATGTTTTTAACATATATCATTTTTACTTTCATTATATACATAGTATAATGTATATGGAAAATATTGGTCGAAAATTCGAATTGGAGTTTTCGACGAGAGAGCACGTTTCAAGCACCCCTGATTATGAAATGAACATTTTTGAGGTGATGTCTCTGTGTGTGTACGTGTGTGTGTGTGCTTGTGTGCGTGCATGTATGTGTGTGCGTGTGTCAGTGAGTCTGTGAAGACGATATCTCACGAACGAATGGAGCGATTCGAATGAAATTTGGTACAAAAATTGCAATCCATGAATACTGGAAGCCTATTGTTTTTATACACAATCGAATGTTCAGAACCCTCCTAAATTTTCGAGTGAAGTTTTGAAAAAATCATCAAAAACTCAAAACCTTTAATGAAGTTACACAAATTGACATTTCGTATGCAATTTTTCCTTAAAAAACGATTGACATATACTTCAGAACGTTAGCATGAACCGTTCTCGAGATATTGCACATTTTTCAAATAAATTTATCAAAATATTCCATAAATTAAAAAAAAATATTAACTATTGAGAACCATGTTCACTTTCCACATGTAATATCATGCGATAAATTTGGTGACATCCTTCTCATGGATCTAACTCATTCCACTCATGAAAAAGATACTTTGAGTAATACTTTTGTATTTGAACGCCAATAGTCATTTATCTACTACAAGAATAACTGCTCAATTCATACGCTTGGTGATAGTTCCATAACCCTTGGCGAGATTTTGGTGACGAATTTGGCGGAATGTCACCAATTTGGCGACTTTTTTAAATGTTGCCAAGTTATCGAAAATATCGCCAAATAAAAAAATGACGCTAAATCAATGACAATGACGACTAATTGACGAAAATGGAAAGAATATAAATACAGTGACCGCCGCTTATAAGAAACACATTCGTTTCGCTCGTTTTGTTTCTTATAAGCAGTTGTTTCTTAAATCCGGAAATTTTTTAAATATCGTTCTTCCATTGTAAATACTAACTATTGAACACAATTTTACAGAATTTAAAAGATAAATGTATATAAGTAAAATATTAGTACATACATAATACATTTGTAAATTGAGTTTTGCATTCAAAAATATTTCTTATTTTACGAATTAAGCCTTACAACTTAAAATATTATCTATATGTATGCATATACTAGTATGTAATTAAATAAGAATAAAAAGTAAAACTCATAGGTCGTTCATTTATGTATAAGATCATAGTACATTTTCATACATACCGTAATCTATTACTGAGGAACAGCAAAAAATTTATCCAGTGTTGTTTGTGCTAATGAGTCTGTGATTAGATTACGTACATCCATTTCTAAATCATAAAATAGTCCATAAACTTTTTCTGATGCCCCTCTATGTTCAAGAGTTTTTCTAATTATAGTTAGGGCTTCTCGCGACTGTTTGGCTGTAGGAAAATTTTCTTCTTGTGGAACGTCGTCTTCATTTTCTTCTTCATTGCAAACATTCTGAATTTCCGCCACTATGTCATCATCACTTTTTTCTTCAGATGTTTGTAAATTTTCATCGATGTGAATCCATTCTTCGAAATGTGCTTCTAATTCTTCTACATCTTCTGCTGGTATGTCAACATTATTTTTCAAAAATCCTGCTTTACGGAAGCAATTAAAAATGCATATGTCAGAAACATTTTTCCATGCGCCTGCGATCATATGGATAGCATCAAGCAAGGTTATTTTCTTGCTTATTTCGCAAGCCGATCCTTTCTCTTCATCAATTGCATCTACTATTTTCTGTCGCAAATTTGACCGATACAGGGTTTTAAATGCTTTAATAATTCCTTGGTCAAGAGGCTGTATGATGGAAGTTGTATTGGGTGGCAAAAAACAAAGTTCAATGTTTGTCAGCTGTACTACAGGATGAGCCGAACAGTTGTCAAGGATTAAAAGAATTTTTTCTCTTCCCATCAGTTCCCTGTGCCACTTTAACAAAAAGTCTTCAAAAATTCTACTTGTCATCCAGGCATTCTTTGAATTTTCGTAGATCACTGGCAATTTTTTTATTCCACTTAAACAGCGCGGACGTTTGCTTTTGCCAATAACTAAAGGGCTCTTTTTTACAGTTCCCGTCATATTCGTTGTTAACAGAACTGTAACTCGATCTTTTTGTTTTTTTCCAACGGAGGATAGATCATTTTTGAACATCATTGTATACTCGGGCATCGCTCTAAAATAGAGCCCAGTCTCGTCAGTGTTAAAAATTTGATGAGGAGCGTATTTTTCTAATAGAGGTGGTAAGCTTTGCGTAATCCATGAAGATGCCGACTCGGAGTCCGCGTCCTGCTTCTCTCCATAATTTTTTTTGTACACAATGTTATTTCGTTCTTTCCAGCGGCTTAACCAACCATCAGTCGCACGGAACTCTTTTTCTCCTAATTTTTCCGCAAAATTTTCTGCTTTTTTCAGTAAAATTGCCCTACTGATAGGAGCGTTCTTTAATCTGGCGTTAGAAAACCATTGTAAGAGTGCTTCCTCTATAGCAGCTGCCTTTCCTTCTCGTTTCCGTTTTCTTTGAAGATTACAATTTGGCGTCAAAATTTCATTTCTGCCTTTCAGGATTTTACATAATGTTGAGTGCGGAATTTCTAATGCAGAAGCAGCTTCTCTTTGACTACACAGAGGTAGAGAATCATACTTTTTAAGTAAACTTTGCTTTTCAAGCAAAGTAAGGGTTTTTCTCTTTTGCGACATGCTTCCACTAGCAAAATATAAAATGACTAACTAAAGCTGTACGAATCTTATTTGAGTGCATAAGCAGAGATGCCTTTCCTTATCAGTATGTTTCCTTAACTGCCAAAAGATTAAAACTCGTTTCTTACTGGTTTGGGGTTGTTCCCCCTAAGCCTTTCTACGGAGAAATTCTCTGTCATCCTTTGTTACATAGCAAACTCCCACCCCCTCCCCGTACGCCCAGAGACAAGAGATAACAACTCGTCCTTCAGTTAACCTTAAACAAATGGATTTTTTTCTTTTTTACACCCGCGTCGCAAGGAAATCAACAAATTTTCTGTAGAAAACTGTTTCTTATAAGCGGAATCGTGTTTCTTATAAGCGACACAATTTTAATGTTAAAATGAAGTTTGTATTTGTTTCTGTCGTTTTGGGTCTTATAAACGGCTGTTTCTTATAACCACTGAATCTTATAACCGGCGGTCACTGTATATACTATAAGAGTAACCTGATTTTTTTTTTACTGTAAAAGTAATAAATTCATTGCATTATATAAGGAAAGTCATGTGCTGCCCACATTAGATTTTTTTCTTTTGTTTATGATCTTATAATACACTCGCTCCCGGTGATTGACTGATTAAGTATTTCATAAAATAAGTTTGTAATTTGAGATAAATGTGTTTATTTTGTTTACTAAATTATACTAGTACCTTATAGGGGAGTTCTGTGATTATGAAATTAGCTGTTGCAGCGCTGTATAATATTTTTGGTGGAACCAGACCACAGTAATTCGTATATTTGCGGCAAAGTTTTATTTATATTCGCATCACCACTTAGATATGATAGTATCTAAAGAACATGTAAAGAGCTTTCTGTCCCAGACGATGTCCAGGGACAAGATTCCAAATTTTTATTGTCAAAGTAAACCCTATAATAGATTACCATACAATTGCTAATCTGAACGACTACCTTTGCATTATTTTTTTTTTATCCAGGCTAGCTTTTTGTATGGTCCTGGTGTTAACATTGGCGCCATAATTCACATGCTCCAGTGAAAATTCGTAACTGAATTTTTCCGACTTATATCATGATTGCATAAAATCTTATCGTTCGGGCCCCATTGTAAAGATATTACTGTCCCAGCCATGGATCGAACTGCAGATCTTTGAACTGGCCATCATCTACCTACTCTGACAAAAATCCAACTTACTTTCTTTGAAGTGGATACTACGATCCATTTTGTACATATTTCAACATTTTCAAAGTTCCAGTATGGAAGGGGTGATACCTACAATGACTATAAGAACTATGTGCTACAATTTTATAAATCTCTATCAGACCGATATACTCCATATTACCATGCAGCTGGCTTAACATTTCATGCTATCATTAAATTTTATTTAAATTTGTTGCTGGCTGTATTTTAGTCGGTCTTCATATAGATTCGCCAAGTTGTAGCTAGCCAAGTTGCAGGTAGGGAACTTATTTCTTGAAACAGTTGAGCCATTCAAATGACATCTGGTATGTTTTTGTTTTCGAGCATTGGACAAACATTTTTTTAAGCATTTTTTTTCAAGCATTGGATTTCAGACTGGCATGCAGGTATTTGCATTTTTAGAGCATTTAAAGATAAAATATTATTATAAAAATTGTGAAGTATGATGGAAAAGGGAGAATTTGGTAGGGAACTTATCTCTTGAAACAGTTGAGCCATTCAAATGACATCTGGTATGTTTTTTTTTCAAGCATTTTTTTTCAAGCATTGGATTTCACTCTGGCATGCATGTATTTTCATTTTTAGTGCATTTAAAGATAAAATATTATTATAAAAATTGTGAAGTATGATGGAAAAGGGAAAATATGGTAGGGAACTTGAAACAGTTGAGCCATTCAAATGACATCTGGTATGCTTTTGTTTTCGAGCATTGGACAAACATTTTTTTTAAGAATTTTTTTCAAGCATTGGATTTACCACTGGCATGCAGGTATTTGCATTTTTAGTGCATTTAAAGATAAAATAATATTATAAAAATTGTGAAGTATGATGGAAAAGGGAGAATTTGGTAGGGAACTTATCTCTTGAAACAGTTGAGCCATTCAAATGACATCTGGTATGTATTTTTTTCAAGCATTTTTTTCAAGCATTGGATTTCAGACTGGCATGCAGGTATTTGCATTTTTAGAGCATTTAAAGATAAAATATTATTATAAAAATTGTGAAGTATGATGGAAAAGGGAGAATTTGGTAGTGAACTTATCTCTTGAAACAGTTGAGCCATTCAAATGACATCTGGTATGTTTTTTTTCAAGCATTGGATTTCACTCTGGCATGCATGTATTTGCATTTTTAGTGCATTTAAAGATAAAATATTATTATAAAAATTGTGAAGTATGATGGAAAAGGGAAAATATGGTAGGGAACTTATCTCTTGAAACAGTTGAGCCATTTAAATGACATCAGGTATGTTTATGTTTCGAGCATTGGACAAACATTTTTTTAAGCATTTTTTTTCAAGCATTGGATTTCACACTGGCATGCAGGTATTTGCATTTTTAGTGCATTTAAAGATAAAATATTATTATAAAAATTGTGAAGTATGATGGAAAAGGGAGAATTTGGTAGGGAACTTATCTCTTGAAACAGTTGAGCCATTCAAATGACATCTGGTGTGTTTTTGTTTTCGAGCATTGGACAAACATTTTTTTAAGCAATATTTTAAGCATTGGATTTCACACTGGCATGTATGTATTTGCATTTTTAGTATATTTAAAGAGAAAATATTATTATTAAAATTGTGAAGTATGATGGAAAAGGGAAAATATTGTAGGGAACTTATCTCTTGAAACAGTTGAGCCATTCAAATGACATCTGGTATGTCTTTGTTTCCAGCATTTTTTTTCAAGCATTGGATTTCACACTGGCATGCATGTATTTGCATTTTAAGTACATTTAAAGATAAAATATTATTATTAAAATTGTGAAGTATGATGGAAAAGGGAAAATATGGTAGGGAACTTATCTCTTGAAGCAGTTGAGCCATTCAAATGACATCTGGTATGTTTTTGTTTTCGAGCATTGGACAAACATTTTTTAAGCATTTTTTTTCAAGCATTGGATTTCACACTGGCATGCCTGTATTTGCATTTTCAGTACATTTAAAGATAAAATATTATTATAAAAATTGTGAAGTATGATGGAAAAGGGAAAATATGGTAGGGAACTTATCTCTTGAAACAGGTGAGCCATTCAAATGACATCTGGAATGTTTTTGTTTTCGAGCATTGGACAAACATTTTTTTTTAAGCATTTTTGTTCAAGCATTGGATTTCACACTGGCATGCATGTATTTGCATTTTTAGTGCATTTAAAGTTAAAATATTATTATAAAAATTGTGAAATATGATGGAAAAGGGAAAATTTGGTAGAGAACTTATGAAACAGTTGAGCCATTCAAATGACATCTGGTATGTTTTTTTTTCAAGCATTGGATTTCACACTGGAATGCATGTATTTGCATTTTTAGTATATTTAAAGATAAAATATTATTATTAAAATTGTGAAGTATGATGGAAAAGGGATAATATGGTATGGAAATTATCTCTTGAAACAGTTGAGCCATTCAAATGACATCTGGTATGTTTTTGTTTTCGAGCATTGGACAAACATTTTTTTAAGCATTTTTTTTTAAGCATTGGATTTCACACTGGCATGCATGTATTTGCATTTTTAGTATATTTAAAGGGAAAATATTATTATAAAAATTGTGAAGTATGATGGAAAAGGGAAAATGTAATATGGAACTTATCTCTTGAAACAGTTGAGCCATTCAAATGACATGGTATGTTCTTTTTTTCAAGCATTGGATAAAAAGAGTTCTATTGATTTTATTGGATAATGGATAAGATAAAAGGCCTCATTTATTTGAACATTTTCTTTTGAAAGTAGAAAAATTACAAAAATTGATTATGTTACAAAATGTTGACGAAATTGCCATTAGATGTGTATTTTTTATTTATAGCCAATGATATCATTTACAGAAAGTTGATGATTGTCGTTTTCGAGAAATTTTTCATTCATGAACTGAAACGGGAAATAAAACTTGATAATTCATCCTCAGTTCTATGTAATATAGTCTTCATCAATGTCGCAATGACATCAAGTAATTATATAACTAAAAAAGTAACACAGGGAGCCAGAGAATATGTGTTAGCGTTTAAATACATTTTTTTACATACACACAATAGAGCATAATATTGGTCTTATACTGCGATCAATAATCGGCATTATTATACACATATTAGACGTTTATTATGCCCATATTCAACAATAATGCATTATAATTCCAAGATACTAGTGTAGAAAACCATGAGCTAGATTCTAGTGTATCCATGATACTAGTGTAGAAACAAGGGGAAATTGAGTTGTGGATCTCTGGCTAAGGCGATGCTCCTAACCATTACGTTATGCATTCACTGTATTTATTCATACAACTAGTTTCCCTTCTATATTTGAAGTCGTCCTGCTGCTTTTTTGCACAGAATAATACCTTATTCATCGTTTCGTCATTTTAAACCAGTGGTTTAAATCGAAGGGTCTTCAGAAAATTCCTATTCGGTGTGATCCAGACGTAATTCATCCATTGCATTTATTTTACAAGATTAAATTGCTTGGATTCGGACGTCAGTCATCCATTGCATGTGCCCTTAGAGGGTTAAATTGATTGGATTCAGACGCCAGTCAACCATTGCTTCTAACTTTGAAGGATAAATTACTCGAATTCTTACGTCAGTCATCCATTGCATTTACCTTAGAGGATTAAATCGCTCGGTCACTATTGTAAAGGACTTTTCTCATAACCAAGGATAGATATTTCGTGCTTTTAGTCACTGGATAATTTTGAATACATAGATAGAAACTCAGTAACTGGCATCTCCTGATCTTGCAAGCAATTGTTTCAATCCCATAGCAGTTGTTCAAATTGAATATCAAATTCTGGAATCTGCATGTTGATACGCTAGCGCATCTCTGCTTCATATTCAACATTGTCATATATATATATATATATATATATATATATATATATATATATATATATATATATATATATATATATATATATATATATATATATATATATATATATATATATATATATATATATATATATATATATTTATATATATATATATATATATATATATATGTGTGTGAGGCCAGAATATGTCCTCACATGAGACATTTTTATTTCAATATTTATGGTGCATAGAACGGCTAACAAAGGTTTTAGTCTAGCTGGCGCCGGAGTTTACAACAACGTGAACTTTTAGGTCAAATACCATAAATTTGGGTGTCCCAGGCCAAAGGGGCTGAGAGGAGCCTTGATAAATATCAAGTGATGCCATTGGGTTCAGAAGAACCAATGAGCGCCAAGGAGAAGGAGGGCGGAGCTACCCTCCTCCCCCCCCCCCCGAAGGAACCACAAGTCTCTCTGATACAAAATGTTGCACAAGTCACTTTGATACGAAATGTCGCAGAAGTAACTGTGATACAAAATGTGGCAGAAGTAAGTCTGACACGAAATGTGGTTGCGAGAAGTTTCCTACGAAGTCTTGTTGAAAAGAGTTTGACAAAAGGAGCGAAGCGAACATGACCTAGCAGTTGCAGATATGAAGTATCAGTCGAAGTGAAAAGTACGAGTAGGAGCCAAACACCATAGAGTTGTGGCCGTACTTTAGCACTAAGACCGATGCAAGCGAGATGATGAGCCCAAGTCTAAACTGGAAGGTATGTGCTGTGATGTTACCGGTCCTAGACACCTTCGTAAAATTAATATTTCTGGTCGTATCTCCACTTGCTAAAATATTAAATGAAAATTGATAATAATTGAAAGTCGATATTGATGAAAATTAGTGCTTTTGATAAATTGATGTTGTTAATAAATGATATTGTTTAAGTTTTAAATAGTCTAATCTTTTGATATTAATTAATAATTCTTTTCAGGACTTACACAAAAGGTAAAAATAATTGGAGGGTTATTGCGGCACAACAACGAGCGATGTACGGTTTAAATGTTAATTTCACTTTATGAGATCAACGGCCATGTTTTCAATGATTAATAAACAATTAATATTAACATAAAAACAAAACTCTATTCTTTTTAATCCACGTCCCACAATATGTATATATATATATATACTATATAGTATATATATAGTATATATATATATACTATATATAAAGGGTTAATATGTAAAAATAAAAATGGAGATAAAAATGAAGACGGAAGGCAACGTAAGGTGCTTACACATTGGCGGTAAGGGGTAGTGACCTTACTCCCCAGTTATCAACATGCATGTCCTAAATGCCGCGGCATTGCACTTCTGGATGCCAGCACTGACTGTAGCCAACCTCCGGAGTGATAATCAAAATTATCACAAGACCTTTTATAAAAGAAAGTGATCTTAAAAAGTATTTGTCCAAGCCTCGGAGACAGCTAAGTTCATGCCTATGCTTCCTCTTTATAACATCAAAATAATCATATTCAGCAGTTTAGATGTTTGTGATGTCATTACTCTCAAAGACGTATAATCAATGTTCATAATGACTTCAAATATTCAGACAAACGTAACCCATATTTTTCATTTTCTCCGTAGTAATTTTTGATGTAATGGACATTGGATATCTTTGCCTGAATGCCTGTTGTAAGAATTTTTTGTCACTTTCCAATCTGGTGACGTCACTGATTACAATTCTTTTTGTTCTCGCTAGACCACCAATAAATACATTCCTAAATATATTCAAGTGTAAATTAGATGTCCAATGTATGATTCCTGTTGTAGGAAGATTATAAGTCATTCTTTTATCATATATATAGAATGACAATTTATTATGGCTGAAATCAATACTGAGATCTAGAAAATTTACGACACTATTCTGGGTTGGTGGATTTTCTTCCAATATTAAATTTGAGTGATAAAATTCAAAATTCATTTGAAGACTTTCGTTTTCATAACCTATTAACAAATCATCAACGTAACGTATGCAAATTATTTCACTGTTAATATGGGACATTTTTTCAAAATGATCAAGATAGATGTCTGCTAAAATTGACGAGCATCCCCCAGGTCACTACCCCTTAACGCCATTGTGTAAGAACTATACGTTGCCTCCCTTCTTCATTTTTATTTCCATTTTTATTTTTACATATTAACCCTTTATATATTTTTAGTGTCTTATGCTGGTGTGCGAAAGTACACTAAAATTCATTTCAATATTTTTCTTTAGAAATCTATATTTTATATTTACATATACTATATATATATATAGCATATATATATATATATTATATATATATAGTATATATATATATATATATATATATATATATATATATATATATATATATATATAGTATATAGTATATATACTATATATATAGTATATATACTATATATATACTATATATATACTATATATATATATATATATATTATATATATATATATATATATATATATATATATATATATATATATATATATATATATATATATATATATATACACACAAAAGTTATAAAATTTAAAACCCCATACCATACCAAAAGTTAACGAATCATAAGGCGCAATGCTGCCATTACCCTTCGTAAACGACATAGAAATTTCCAAAAGGATTAAAGAGAAATGAACAATCGAGTACCACAAAGTGGCCGTGGGGGGGTGGAAAACAGTAATGAGGTTATTCAGATTTTAAAAAGTATACCAAATAGGCTTTATTATAAAAGTTTCGATTTTAGCGACTTGTTTAACAACATTGGCATTGATAACTTATATCGTAATGGATTTGAATGAAAAATACGATTTGCAGTCTTTCATAACATTGAGTAAATACAGAGTTTTAGTGACCTTGGTTTAATATGAAACGATTCTATTTGACGGAACGCGTTTTTACAAACAAATACGTGGTATACGTATGGGTGGAAGTTGTTCGTCCATATTAGCAGATATTTATCTAAACAAATTCGAAATGGGAATAGGTCTGCTGAACGAATTAGTGTATATACGTTACGTCGACGACATATTATTGGCTACGGAGGAAAAGAATTATGTTATGCATTTCGGTTTCTATCCTGCTACGTTGAATTTGACAGAGACACTTCAAAACTCAGATGAAAGTATTGATTTTTTGGATCTAAATATAAAAAGTTTGGAGGACAAAACTATTTATAAAATATACAACAAAAGTAATGGATTCAATTTCAAGATTAATAGTGTAATACCATGGAGCTCAAATTTACACAAAAACGTATTTCGTAATATTATTGTGAATCTTCTCACAAGAAGCTATAAATTGAATAGTCGTATTGAGGATCGGGATAAATGCATTGGGAAATATTTGAAAGACGCAATAGAACAGGGGTATCCACAGAAGTTCTTAACCGACGTTATTACTGGTTTTTTCAGAATAACTGTAACCGAGTGTTGCATGCGCTTTGGATACAAATCATGGTAGAGGATATAAAGTGAGTGGCGGAAGAAAGGTTGAGATCAAAAAGCAGACTATTTGTGGTGTGCTATGGCGATGCATATGAGGACAAGGAATTTGTGTTTTTAGGGAAGGTATCCTTATGGATATCATCGAAGAGAATAAGTAATACGTGGGAATGAAGGTTTTTGTGGTAATTGAGTTGGTATTGGTATTTGTGTCTGATTGTTTGAATCGGGGTTTATGCCTTATTTCACTTTTGTATTGTTTTGTATTGCACTGTTTTGTAGGGTATATCTTCAAGTATATATCTTTCTCAAATTGGTACCGGCCTCCGGGAGTGTTTGCTGCGGCTTTAAGCATGCTTTAACCGGGGAGTGGGGGTCACAACCCCCCAAGGCCACTTTGTGGTACTCGATTTGTTCATTTCTCTTTAATCCTTTTGGAAATTTCTATATACATACATATATATATATATCAAGAACAGACATTCCATAAGCTTTTTAATCTCCAAATTTCATACACTTCGCCTTTTGTAAACTGTTTCATACGCGGCATTGTACTGAATGGTGAGAGGTGAAACTCAGCAGTCTTATATATAGTGGGCAAAAGTCTGCAGAACTGTTTTATGCAAATTATTATTAAGGTGCGTCTCAAAAGTTTATGCACTTTAGTATAAGAAATAGATATCAGAAGAAGAAGAAAATAAGAAATGAAATTTCATCGCTATATATTTAATAACGAATAATAAACAATATAAGACCATAAACATACCTGTTTGATTTGCAGGTTTCAATAAACGAAGAAAACACAAAAAAACCATCAAAAACAAAGTTTATGCGCAAGTAACAAAAAACATGGAAAATCAAAACAAAGTATGCAAATAAGATAGTAATTTGCATAAAACAGTTCTGCAGACCAACTATATATAAGACGGCCCACTATATATAAGACTGCTGAGTTTCACTTCTCACCATTCAGTACAATGCCGCGTATGAAACAGTTTACAAAAGTCGAAGTGTGTGAAATTTGGGGATTAAAAGCTTATGGAAAATCTGTTCTTGATATCGCGAAAATATTAAATCGGTCAAAACGAGGCATTTATGCTGTGCTAGAAAAAGCGCGCGATTATAAAGTAAAAGATAGATCAGACCGTCCAAATTGTACCAGTTGATGACAGAAAACTCTTTCATCTAGCATTTACTCAAGAACTGTCGTTATCTGAAATACAAAGTAAATCAGATTTAAAAGTATCTCGATCTATTCACAGTACTATTCACAGACGTTTTACAAAGTAATTGCAATATAATGCTCGCACGTATGAAGCGAATTCCGAGTTTAACTGAAAATCATAAATTATGTCGTATGGAATGGAATCGGGAAGACATGAACTGAGACGACCAATGGATAACTGCTATATATAGTGATGAAAAGAAATGGAATATTGATGGTCCAGGTGGATGGGCATCATACTGGTATGACCTGCGCAAAGAACCGAGAGTCTTTTTCAGTAGAAAACAAAGTCGTTTCTTGATGGTGTGGGGAGCGTTTTGCTTTAATGGTAATTTATCCTTAGCCTTTCTTAACGGTAAGCAAAATGTTCTAAATTATCAAAAAACGTTAAAGGATCACGTATTACTAGAAGGTGCGATTCTAGCAGGACCAAACTTCTGTGTTCAGCACGATCATGCTCCCATTCATACTGCAAAGTCAACGAAACTTTGGTTGCAGTGTAATAACATTATGGTTATGGATTGGCTGGCCCAAAGTCCCGAATTGAATCCCTTGGAAATCTTTTGGGGGATCCTATCCAGAAGAGTTTATGCGAACAGGCGACAGTTTTCGTCTTTGGTCGAATTAAAGAGTGAAATTGAAAACTGCTGGTATAATTTAGACCCAGAAATTCTTCATTCCCTTATTTTGTCAATGCCAGATCGTGCTTTTCAAGTTATAAAACGAAATGGACACCACATTTGTTAAATAACTTCATTTTTTGTTACTTGTGTATAAACTTTTGAAACAAGTTTTTTGATGCTTTTTTTGTGTTTACTTCGTTTATTGAAACCTGCAAATCAAACAGGTATGTTCATGGTCTTATATTGTTTATTAGTCGTTATTAAATATATAGCGATGCAATTGCATTTCTTATTTTCTTCTTCTGCTATTTATTGATTATACTAAAGTGCATAAACTTATGAGACGTACCAGGTATATATATATATATACCTGGTGTGTTTCATGAAATATCTAATTTTATCTTAGTCCGCTGTCAAAAATTCCTCAATAAATTTTAGTTATTCATGTAACGTAAGAATTTTTGCTCTATATTGGTAACAGCAAGAATATTTTGGCCATTCTGAACTGTTTTGTTCTGGCCATTCTGAAACTGTTTTGTACAGTTCTATAATGTTGACATTTGCTATTCATCTTTCCTATTGTGAACTTCAGTTCCAGAATTTATTTCTGTTTATATCTCTGACGGCATACCAACAACTGTAGAGAGAGTTTGTTTCATGCAAACAGGACCTATGAGGACCTAATGACCACCCGGCTTCCAACATTACGATGATTTTTTGCCCTCTCGAACTCTGACACCTGGTCATATTGTCTTCGATGGCAGCGTAACGACATCCCTAATGAAAAAGTGTCCATCTACAACATATTAAGTACAGGCAAAAAGCCTTTGTGTACCTTTTTTCTGCGCCAAGGTGAACGAAATTCAACGCCGTCTGGTGGCATTAAGCAATGAGCAATCACGTTGTATTTCTAAACATTTGCATATATGCCTGACGCATACCCTCATGCTAAGTTTCAATACGATCCCACAATTTCTTCTTGGTGCGCTAATGTTTATGGCTATGACTGTATATCAGCGCTAAATGTATCGCATTTTAGAGATGTCTAAATAAAATTGCATTTCAGTTGGAAAGTGTTTTATAATCATTGCTTTATGCGTGATTGATCTTTCATGTTTTTTAATATAGAGATATTATCTTTTTCTAATTTTTTAACACTTTACAACAAAGTTCAAAAGTGTTTATGACTTTGTTCATTCTGTCTGTCTGTCTGTCTGTCCGTTAGCACGAAAACTGCCGTAAAAATGACTTTATCAAAATGAAATTTTAGTATGTTGTTCAGACGGACTGTAGGACCTATGGGAATATAAATAAATAATATCACCCAATTAGTTTTTTATTTAACCCGGGTTGAAAAAATGAAATACATTGAACCCTATGGGACCTAATTTTTCAAACATTTTTTAAGTAAATTTAAAATTCACGAATTGCTTCGAAATTTTTAGGAAATATTCACATTATCCCATAGAAAATATAAAAAAAAACTCAGTAAAATATGTTAAGTAGTTTTTTAATTAAAAATTATTTAATATAGGGAAAAAAAGAAATTCAATTAAATTCTGACTTTGAGATATCTTCCAGAAAGAAAAGAGAGATATATTATATAATAAATATCTTTCCATTCGTTTAAACGTTTTGCATATGGGAGAGGCTTCACATTTTAAAATAAGTTTGGTAGATAACAATTTTTCATTTTTTTTAATTTTAAATTTTATATAACTCTTCATGATATACTTATTTGATGGCATTTTAAAAGCACTTTCCTACGTCCTAGAGAGTTAAAATTTGGTACACAGCTTAAATTTGTTGAACATTTTATTCGACAAAAATTTGATGGATCTTTAAATATAGATCATAGATTTTTTTCGAAATGGCCTGAAAATAATACCCGTTCACTTCTATAAATCATTGTTGTAATATTGTTAAAACATCTGATGTGGACAGCACATGTCTTTCCCTGCAGTCTCATATTCGTTCTCCTTATTTATTCAATAATAATTTGAGTTTATCTGCACAAAATAACAACCATGAGTATTTTAAATGACATTGAATATACAAGTTAAACTTAAATTTAGTTCTCATTTGATAGCTGGACTTATTTTCAAAGGTGGCGTAGCAAAAACGCGAAAAAACTAGAATATCTCAAGAACGGCTAGTCCTAGAGTAATGGGGTTAGTCTTATTCTTCTTGTTGTCAGAAATCACGTATATAAAATAGGAATTTAATTGATATAATTGAGCACACGTAGTCTTTTATTTTTATATATAACGATTTTTGCGGGCCATTTCGCAAAAATAGCCCGTCCCTTTTTCCCGAATCGTACTAGAATAACCTACAAATGATTTATATACAAAATTTTGTTAAATTTGGTATATAAACCACTTGTAGGTTATTGAAATATTATACACCCAATTTTGTTAAATTTGTTCCATTAGTCTTTAGCTAAAGTGGATAAAGGCAATTTCTGCGGCCATTTCGCAAAGAAGGCAGATTCTTTTATAACGAATCGTACTATAATCTAATGAACATCAGGATTTCTCACAAAAAACATACCTACCAAATTGCATGAAATTCGGTCCATTAGTTTTTCAATTAGAGTGGATGTAATATCCACACAGACACACAGAAACATACACAGATACACCCTTACACACACAGACGTCTCCCTAAAAATAGTTTTTTCGTGTTCTAGAAGTCCCAAAACGTGTAGATCCTTTGAAAATTCGAGTTCCGATACTTCGGCACGATTCCAATACTTCGAGTACATACACATACACACATATATTATCTGTGTGTCTGTATATTATCTGTGTATCTAAATTCCGTGCCTTTGCAATTACAATAGTTGTGATTTTAAATGATCCTTAAACTTTTATTATTTCTTCAACGAAGCCTAATTTTAACATATGCAGAATGCAAATATATCAAGCGATTGTAAGATGAATTACATAAGAATTGCTGAATTTTTTTCACACAAAATTTTAGCTCTGGAGTCTGGAATACAAGTTATATGAATGACATATTCATTGATTTTGAATAAAGAATCAGATAATTTATATTTCGATACAGTTTTAAATATTTAAGTATAATAAATTACTGTAGTACTGTGATAATGTAAAATATATCACCACTGAATGTATCACATTTTACAAATTTTTAAATGAAATTACATTTCAGTTGGAAAGTGTTTCATAATCAATGCTTACGCATGATTGATCTTCCTGGTTAATTATATTTTAGACAATTTTGTACACTGCCTGTTTTATTGTCATGAGAAAACATTGTAAATTAGACTGTATACATGGTTTTTAAATAGGCGTTGCGTTTCAAATTAAGTTCCCTATTAATATTTTTATTTTGTGAAAAAGACGGTGATACAGTAGCTTATTTTGATTGAAGAAACGAATAGAATGGGTGCGGAAATATCGTATTACCTCTGAAATCACTGTTACCTGTATTGCGTTTTACTTAAAATATAGATAAGGATTACGTAAAGGATATAGATTGAGTTTGGCACAAAAGATATAGCAGGAAAATAGATATAACAGGAAAAGACGTAAAAAAATCTGATGTGGGCAGTACATGATTTTCCTTATGTAATACAATGAATTTAATACTTTTACAGTAAAAAAAATAGATTATTTTTATAGCAGTTATTTATATTCTTTCCAAGATATTGAATTTTTGTCAATGAGTCGGCATTTTCCATGTCGTCATCATCAATGAGTCGTCACTGATTTAACGTCATTTTTATCAATTTGGCGAGGTTTTCGTTAATGTAGCAACATTTAAAAAAGTCGCCAAGTTGGCGACATTCCACCAAATTCGTCGCCAAAATCTCGCCAAGAATTATGGACGAAGAAATAAGTTATTCTTACAGCAGATAAATGACTATTGGCGTTCAAATACAAAAGTATTACTCAAAGTATCTTTTTCATGAATGGAACGAGCTAGATCCACGAGAATGATGTCACCAAATGATGTCGCAGGATATAACATATGAAGAGTGAACATGTTTCTCAACAGTTAATATATTTCTTTTAATTTATAGGATTTTTTGATAAATTTATTTGAAAAATGTGCAGTATCTCGAGAACGGTTCATGTTAGCGTTCTAAAATTTATGTCAATCGTTTTCGAATGAAAAATTACATAACAAATGTCTATTTGCGTAGGAGCCTATTGCGTAGGAGCCTACAAATGTCTATTTGCGTATAGAGCAGGAGGTCGTCAGTCAGATTGTCAGTTGCCCGCCAATCTGACATTAGAGGGTGGCGAATGCTGAGTCCACTTTGACGATAAGAGCTTGCGATTTTGTCCCAGTAGCTCAACGGTAGAGAGTCGGCTGGCCAGTTCGGAGATCCAGGGTTCGATTCCCGGTTGGGGTAGCAATGTTCTTTACACATATAGCAAGTAATCGAATGTATTTTCAAGAGGTTGATGGCAGGGGAAGGAGGGTACTAATTCTGTAGATGTCACTTCTACTCTATTCTAGTCTAAATTAGGTGGCATTGTCTCGACCATCCAAACATATACTTTACGTATTCGGACAGGTCGGGCGATCTAGGTCGAAAGAAAGAAAGTGCTGGAATGTGAATAAAAATGGAACTACAGTTTTGATGAAATTATATGTTTTGGTCACTCATAAACTTTAGAATACGAATAAACTGTTTTAACTTGGCGTGTCGATGTATGCATCTTCTATTCCAGCTCAAAAAATATCCGACGGAAATTCAAACAATTACATGTATGGAAAAGTTACACGAATGTCCAAAATACAATGCATGCATCAGAATTCTGGTGCTAGTTAAGTTTTAGCAAGATTTGCAAAATAGAGGGTTTTGAAGGGTACATTTGTTACATAGGGACTCGAAAATTTCTTTTGTCGGCTTTGTCTATAGCTTTGATTGCGTTCTACAGATGGATATCATAATTACGTTGGGCCGATCTCGAAATCTATATATGTTACTGAAGTACGAAATCATGAATATTGAGTAAATTTAACTTTGGTGGCATTTAGGAAAATGATATTTGGAGAAGATACAGTTTTGTACTGTACAAATTATACAATGATTCTAATACACTTAAATACATTAAAATTAACATAATGGAATGGTCAAGACATTTGCTAAGAATGCATTACGATAGAATCATAAAGAAAATGATTATGTCCACATTGATCGGGAAAAGACCTAGAGGACGACCGGAGAGATAGACTGTGATGGATTGTGATGGATTGTGTGGACAAGGACTTTGATGTGTTAAATATTATAATTTGGAGAACCATTGCTCTGCGGGAGACGGCATGGAGGAATCTTCTGAAGAAGGCCAAGGCCTACAGTGGCTGTTGAGCCGCTGATGATGATGAAACATTACTTTGCACTATATTCTTATAGAAAAATTTTCTTCAGTGTTTGAGGTAAATAGATAGAAGATGGATTTTTGATGTAAAACTAAGTAGACAACCACTAGGGATAAACCGTTTTCGTCAAAACCTTTCAGCTTTTTGCAATCTTTTGAAACTTGTTGCTATTTTAAAATCGTTTAGTTGTCAAATAAAAGAGATTATTATTTTATAAAAGTAAATTGTATGGCATTTGAAGTAAGTTTATTCTTTGTATTTTGGGGATCTGTAAAACTTAAATTGATACTTTGCGGAATATGCGTAAAAAAATCATTATGAGTCCGTAGATAAGAAATGTGTTGCCAACATCTATTTCAATGAGCAGCTAGTTGGGGGACACCACAGCTAGTATCACATTAAAATACTCGCGGCAGAGTAAACATTTTTAGTCCTCCTAAAAACACCCGATGCCTCAGGAAACCGTATTTCCGAATAAAATATGAGACCACGATGAAAATCATTTTGGGGGCTACTGCATTTCAATTTTAACAAATATGATTTAAGCGAAATGATGCCGTTAGAAGGAATCTACATATAAAAATATTAATCGCTATGTTAGCTGATCTCAGATGGCGCAAATACCTTTTGCTTGAAGACAAAGTGCCATATCAATTTTCAATTTCAGGATTTCACAAAATTTATTTGGGAAATCTTGGTATATAGTCTTAATTTTTTCACCTTATATGCATCATTGAAGAAATTATACTTACATTAATGTTAGTATGAAGGGTATTTTCCTAAATAATCTTTGCTTTCCGTACTGTATACAGTGCCAGACTGTATTATGTATATAGTACTATGATGTACTGTATATAGTATATGCCCGGCGTTGATCCGCACTTTGATGCCAACCCCTGATAAAAATTACACCGGAATTCTTGAAAACCAAACCATGCTTTTACGACACGCCCGTATTGAACACAAAATAAATAACTTGCTGCGCGGGCGTAAGATGAGTAAATAAATGTGCAGGGTGAATTTAGTCTAGATACACGGCTAATTGTTAGCGCTTTCTAGAAAGTGTAGTACTTAAAACTTAGCTCTAACATAAATAAAAGCTGAGAAATTATCAGCTTAGTAAAATTGAAAAATTTAGGAAGGGAATCAGGAATATTATAACGTAGGTTATTTTCAAAATATTTCACATCGAGAAAAAAAAACAAAAGAGTAGATTAATATCACAAATAAGCACACTTATAAAATTACTGTATATAATTACAATTTATCAACCAGAATTTAAATAATAGTATACATATAACCCAGGAAACGACTAGGTGTCTGTGTAAAAAAAAAAAAAACATTGACGTCTTTATAAATATGTAACTGTTCCACATAGCAGCGGATACATTCCCAGGTCGTGACATCACGAAGCATCGCAACGTAAGAGGCAAGTAAATATATAGGCTAGCGCAACAGCGGCCATCTTGATTCTCAGTTAAAGTGATGCCTGTAAGTGGCGAAAAGAAGGTTACTTTATGTGAGACCATAAATTGTTCTCACATGTGACACTTTTATTTGTGGAATTTATGATGCCCAGAACGGCAAACAAAGCTGTAGTCTGGCTGGCACCAGGGTTTATGACAAAGTGAACTTTAAGGTCAAAAGACTATAAATTTAGGGGTGCCATACCAGAGGAGCTGAGCTGGGCCTTGCTAAATGTGAAATGATGCCATTGGGTAAAGAAGAACCAATGAGCACCAAAAAGAAGAAAGGAGGAGCTACCCCCCCCCCCCGAAGGAATCACAGGCGAAAAGGCGTGGAGAGCAGACAACGAGAATCAGAGATGGAGATCGGACATGAAAAGAAACGATGGATAGAGAAGATGATCGAATTTTGACTTAGAAGCAGGCCAGAAATAATCACGATTTTGACTTAAGAGCACGAGTAGAGAAGCAGAGAAAAACCAACAGATTTGTAGAGTGTCCCGTAGAGGTTCCACTTTAATGGAGATAGATCAATGTGCGAGTGCATTAAGAGTACGAGGAGGAGCCACACACCACAGAGTTATGGAAGTATAAGACTGATGCAAGCCTTTGAGATATGATAAAGCCCAAGACTAAACTGGAAGGTATGTGCTCAGCGATTATCACAGGTCCTAGACACGATAGTAATTTTAATAATTCTGGTCGCATATGTCCCTTCGCTAAAATAATTAATGAAAATTGATGTTGCTAATAAATGATATTGTTTAAGTTTAAATGGTCTAATCTTTTTATATTAATTAATAATTCCTTTCAGGACTTACACAAAAGGTAAAAATACATGGAGGGTACAACAAAGCAATGTACATTAAATATTAATTCCACTTTATGAAAATCAACGGCCAGGTCATCTTAATGAATTTAACATTAAATAATAAATTAAAATTACCTAATGAATTTTATATGTAAAAGTGTAACTTTAGATTTTGTTTTCTTATCACCACACTTTATTTTCCTTTTCTCAGATTTCGAGAAAGTTAAAATATTCTAGGCTACTTTTTTAAGTGATTGGCAAAATCTTTTGAAAGCAGAAGCATCTATTTTACAGCTGAATTGCGTATCAAATATCAGCTATGTAACATGCGCCGCCATTGAAATAGCACGGGCAGACGATAACTTACTGGTCCGGTTGGAGTCAAAATGGCTGTTGCGTCAGCCTGGATATTTAGGAGACTTAGCAAGAGAAGAAAGAAGGTACATCGGAAATCGAAAACGTTAATATGTATGGTTTTGTTCCTAAATTCATAGAAAATAACTCAAAAAGAGTGTAATTATAAAACTCTTTTATTACAAGGTGAATATATGTTTTTGCCAAAACGTTAAAATCATGCAAATCCATATAATTTTTGGGTTGCGATGCAATAAATATGAATGAGCATAGTTCATGTACATATCGATGTATTTAAAAACAAGAAAGATCAATCATGGTTAAAACATTGATTATGAAACACTTTCCAACTTCAATGCAATTTTATTTAAAAAAGTCGAAAATGCAATACATTCCTCGGTAATATTTTAAAAATTATCACAATACTACATTGATTTATTATATTTGAAAACTTAAAACTTCATTGAAAAAAATGAACTTCATTCAAATGACGGCATTGAAATATAAATTGCCTGGTTTAAATATCTCTAAAATGCAATACATTCCACGGTAATATTTTTAAAACTATCATAATACTACGATCATTTATTATATTTGAAAACTTCATCGAAAACAACTGAAATAAATTCAAATGACGTCATAGAAAACATAACACGCCTGGATCTCTCTATAAAAGCAGGATTTCATTTATAACTTTCTCCATTTCATTCATCACAATACTATAATAATTTATTTTATTTAAAAATTAAGACCATGGAGCTACAATTCATAAACTTTATGCTTAAAACTTCATCGAAAAAAATCGTCCTTCTGTTTATAAAATCAATTAATATTTCATTCATATCAGCCATGCAGACTCCATGGACTGAATTATTTTGTGTTAAAGAAATACAGTAATTCTAATACAACTCATTCTACATATTTTGCTGTTTACATTTTACATAGGTGAAAAATAGGCTTAGTTGTAGAAATAATCAAATTTGAATGAGAATTTAAACTCAAATATATTGTCATTGTGTTGTTTTAGTATGTAGATGCACAGAATTTAAGCAAAAATAAAGTAGTTTTAGGACGGATACAACACTCAATATGAATTAAAAAGAACTTTAAAAAATCACGATTGTGAAACAAGATGGATGCCATATATAATTTTGAAGTGGGTCATGTGATCGTTTCATATCATGGTCACGTGATCGTTTCATATAAGATGTGTAATTATTATTTTAATTTTTATTTAAAAAACTACTGAATATATTTCGCTGAATTTTTTTTATATATTTTATGGAACAATTTGACTATTACCTAAAGTTTTCGAAGCAATTTGTGAATTTTAAATACGCTTAAAAAATGTTTGAAAAATTAGGTCCCATAGGGCTTAATGTATTTCATTTTTTCAACCCGGGTTCAATCCAAAACTGATTGGGTGATATTATTCATTTATATTCCCATAGGTCCTGCAGACCGTCTGAACAACATACTAAAATTTCATTTTGATTAAGTCATTTTTACGGCAGTTATCGTGCTAACGGACAGACAGACAGAATGAACAAAGTCATAAACACTTTTTAACTTTGTTGTAAAGTGTTAACAAGAAAGATCAATCATGCTTAAAGCATTGAATATGAAACACTTTCCAACTTCAATGCAATTTTATTTAAACATGTCTAAAATGCAATACATTCCTCGGTAATATTTTAAAACTTATCACAATACTACATTAATTTATTATATTTGAAACCTTAAACCCTCATCGAAAAAAATTAACTTCATTCAAATGACGGCATTAAAGTATAAATTGCCTGGTTTAAACATCTCTAAAATTTGATACATTCCTCGGTAATAATTTTAGAATTATCATAATACTACGATAATTTATTATATTTGAAAACTTCATCGAAAACAACTGAAATTGATTCAAATGACGTCATAAAAAAATAACACGCCTGGATCTCTCTATAAAAGCAATATTTTTCATAAATAATTCCCCCATTCATGTCATTCATCATAATACTATAATAATTTATTTTATTTAAAAATTAAGACCATGGAGCAACAAATAAGTTAACTCTATGCTTAAAACTTCATCGAAAAATATCGTCCTTCTCTTTCTACAATCAATGAATACTTCATTCATATCAGCTAAGCAGACTCCATGGACTAAATGATTTTGTGTTAAAGAATTACAGCGATTCTAATACAACTCATTCTACATATTTTGCTGTTTACATTTTACATAGGTGAAAAATAGGCTTAATAGTAGAAATAATCATATTTGGATGAGCATTTAAACTGAAATATATTGTCATTGCGTTGTTTCAGTATGTAGATGCACAGAATTTAGGCAGAAATAAAGTAGTTTTAGGATGGATACAACACTCAATATGAATTAAAAAGAACTTTAAAAATCACGATTTTGACACAAGATGGATGCCATATATCATTTTGAAGTGGGTCATGTGATCGATTCATATCATGGACACGTGATCGCTTCATATAAAAGGTGTTATTATTATTTTAATTTTTATTTTAAAAACTACTGAATATATTTCGCTGAATTTTTTTTTATATATTTTATGGAACAATTTGAATACTGCCTAAAATTTTCGAAGCAATTTGTGAATTTTAAATCCGCTTAAAAAATGCTTGAAAAATTAGGTCCCATAGGGTTCAATGTATTCCATTTTTTCAACCCGGGTTCAATCCAAAACTAATTGGGTGATATTATTCATTTATATTCGCATAGGTCCTATAGACCGTCTGAACAACATACTAAAATTTCATTTTGATTAAGCCATTTTTACGGCAGTTATCGTGCTAACGGACAGACAGACAGACATACAGACAGACAGACAGACAGACAGACAGACAGACAGAATGAACAAAGTCATAAACACTTTTCAACTTTGTTGTAAAGTGTTAATAATAAAAAGAACGGAAGGAATTGTCTTATGGATTAGGTTCAATAATCTTTGGAAAGAACCTTTTTCGATCTCGGTGTCAAGTTGGAAAGTGACTTGTAGTCGTGGTTGTATAGCATGGTATGGGATATATAGAGATATAAATAATTTGAAAGGTAAAATAAATTTGTGTAATTAACACTTCACAACAAAGTTAAAAAGTGTTTATGACTTTGTTCATTCTGTCTCTCTGTCTGTCTGTCCGTTAGCACGATAACTGCCGTAAAAATGACTTAATCAAAATGAAATTTTAGTATGTTATTCAGACGGTCTGCAAGACCTATGGGAATATAAATGAATAATATCACCCAATTAGTGTTGGATTGAACCCGGGTTGAAAAAATGAAATACATTGAGCACTATGGGACCTAATTTTTCAAACATTTTTTAAGCGGATTTAAAATTCACAAATTGCTTCGAAAAGTTTTAAATATTTAAGTATAATAAATTACTGTAGTGCTGTGATAATGTAAAAGATATCACCACTGAATGTATCACATTTTAGAAATTTTTAAATGAAATTACATTTCTGTTGGAAAGTGTTTCATAATCAATGCTTATGCATGATTGATCTTCTTGTTATTTATAAATATCGAGTTTATATTAATAATATGCTTAGTCAGAAGATAAATAGTCAGAGTTCTGATGTTGAGTTTAAAAAATTGATGATGAGTTGAAAAAATTGTAGCGAAGACACTAACTAGCTCGACGATATTTATCAAAATGTGCACCCGCCTTCCCTGTTTACTTCAGAGGAAGGGGAAAGGTAACCAGAACCCACACAATAGCAAGATGACCTGTCATTTGTTTTGGTCATAAAATATATGAATGGAGAAATATAAATGGTTGCAGGATGACAGATGGTGTTGATATAGTATGTGATATGAAACAGATGATAAAACCAGCAAAGTAGTTCGTATTTCAGTTGTATTTTTAGATTCAAGAAATACATAGGTATTGATGAGAAGTTCAATAATATATTATAAATTATTAGAAGTGAGGGTAAATCTAATGCTTTAATACCTATCATAATATTTTGTGTATAGACCCGATTGTATTATTTGGGAGTTTTCTTATTACGTTACATAAAAAAAAATGTTTTCGTAGTTGTGCATTGTGTGTTAAAGGAAAAAAAAATATTATTTATTAATATATTATTGCTAAATTGTCATGGTCGTAAATTGCTCGTATTCGTGAACTTATTACTTTCCTTATATACATAATGTATAAGGAAAGTATTGTGACGGGGTCGAAAATTCGAATTCGAGTTTTCGACGGGAGAGCACGTTTCAAGCATCCCTGATCACGAATCAAACATTTTTGAAGTGATGACTGTGTGTGTGTGTGTGTGTGTGAGAGAGCCTGTGGAGACGATAACTGACGAACGAATGGACCGATTTAAACCAAATTTGGTACAAAAATCACAATCCGTAAACACTGGAAGCCTATTGTTTTTATACGCAATCGAATGTTTGGAACCCTCCTAAATTTTCGAATGAAATTTTGAAAAAATCGTCAAAAAATCAAAACCACGAATAAAGTTACGCAAATAGACATTTCTTATGTAATTTTTCATTAGAAAACGATTGACGTAAATTTTAGAACGCTAACATGAACCGTGCTCGAGATATTGCACATTTTTCATAAAAATTATAAAAAGTCATATAAAATTTAAAAAAAATATTTCCTATAGAGAAACATGTTCACTTTTCATATGTAATACCATGCGATAAATTGGATGACATCATTCTCGTGGATCTAGCTCGTTCCATTCATGAAAAAGATACTTTGAGTAATACTTTTGTATTTGAACGCCAATAGTCATTTATCTGCTGTAAGACTAACTTATTTCTTTGTCCATAACGCTTGGCGAGATTTTGGCGACGAATTTGGCGGAATGTCGCCAACTTGGCGACTTTTTGAAATGTTGCCAAATTAACGAAAATCTCGCCAAATGGATAAAAATGACGCTAAATCAATAAAAATGACGACTAATTGTCGAAAATTCAATATCTTGGTAAAAATATTAGTATCGACTATAAGAAAACCCTTTTTTTTTACTGTAAAAGTAGTAAATTCATTACATTATATAAGGAAAGTCATGTGGTGCCCACATCAGATTTTTATTATTGTAGTACATTGCGTTTTGTGTGCCCGCTAATAATCCTCCAATTGTTTTACCCAAGTAATGTTTTAATATGTAATTTACATAATTTTGGCAAAGGGATGAAGCAGTACCATCTTTCGGCCATATGACTTTGTGTAGTAGGAAACCATCATCAAAAACAAAATCATAGTTCTCAAAGTCCAAGTTCTTCCTTGTCACCTCAAACATGTTGTACAGGGTTGCTTTCTTGGTTTTGTGCATCCCAGTTTCGTCGAAGAGAGCTAAGGGAAATGGAGCCAACTCATACTGCATATACGTGACCAAGTCTTCCTCTGTTTTTTTACTTATCGACATCCTCTGGAAAAGTAACAAAGGATCAATAACTGCACTATTACCATCGACAGTAATGGTGCCACTCATGCTCGACAGAGGGAGAGCTGCCAATTGCTATAGCATTGAAGCAGGTAACTGTTGCATGCCCTACTAGTCCAGTTGCTATAGACATGATTTACTGTAGTTCAGGAAATGGTGGGTGATTATCAAGCCAAGTAGAGAGCTTCTCAATATCTGAGGTATCCCTACTTTTTCGAGATTTTCGGATATCTTCATGTTGTTCATCAGATGAAGAAAACACAGCAAAACTCTTCAAGGGATGAGCAGATGTCGTGAGTCGCTGTCATACCCAAGGTCCACCTGCTCAAGACACTATCAGTGACTCCCCGCCTTCGTGTGAGGCCACCTACATGTTTCATGCTTGCGCGTTAAAGTATGTTCTATGATCATGTTTGACCATACCCCCGTCCAAAAGCTGTAGGTTCTTCGCATTGTGAAGTATCCCTGATCTGCAAATTATTTTAATTCTTTTGGGGGTCGTCATAGACTCTAGCTGCAATATGTCCTGTAAGTATAGGTGACAGCATTTGGCGTATAAGAAATGACCGGTTGCATAAAAGATGGGGATCATTAGTTGTACACACTTGAGATGCGTATTCCAATCACCCGACAGTACACCGTTGATGTAATTCATCATCAACGCTACCATGTTGAAGTACTGAATCCAAAGGGCCGCTGTCTGTCCATTTCCCTGCAGTTGCTCCAACTTTTCTCTAATTTTTGCAGCAAGAGTAGTTAGATGTTGATTTTGGTTAAGTAAATCCATTGTAGGACTATCATCTAGAAAATTGGTCAAAACCTCATTTGCAGTGATACGCTCATCAGAAGTAATTCCAATTTGCTCCAGTATAATTTTTGATAGAGCTGTCTGGATCAGTAAATGAGCTATAACTGCCCTACCAAACACATGCCCTAGAAGCATCTTCTCGACTAACACTGGAGCGTAGATGGTGCTCATCAATTCTTTCAACCCACTTCTGCCCATGAGGTATCCCACACATTTCAAATAAGATATCAATAGGTGGAATCCACGAAGCCTCACAACACACTTAGACAACAGTGAGTCACTTGGAGATGTGTGTAAATGGTGTCATAATTGGATCGTGGGGCATTATTATAAAGGTGTCATAATTGGATGGCAGAGCATTTTTCTCGTGCGAAGCACCACAGATCACGACATATAAGCCCGTTTCTATCGGAAAAACTGTGATAGGACAAAACCTGAAAAATATGTCATTTTTCAAGTGCGATTATCTCGAAAACAAGTAGAGGTACGAAAAAGATGAACTTTTTAATAGGATTTTTAATGCTCTTTCATTTTTATATAGAAAGTTCTTTGCTAGGATCGACTTTTTTCGAGATATTTTCAAAAAAACCAAAAGAAATACGCATTTTCTTTTTTGTTTTTCGAGTTTCTGACTCTAACTCACTTCCTATTCATCAAGACTTTTAATATTACCTTCCCTGGATACCACTAAACAAATGTAAAAGCTAATCAAAAACATCGGATGTAGTTTGAGTACGAGCGAAATTTGAGAGTATTTTGACTGGGCTAGTAGGGAATATTTGGATTCAAAGAAGAATTTTTAGAACTTTGGCTTATATCTTTATATTCACGATAATTTTATATAATACACATAGAATTCACCTATAGGAGCATTTCCAAAGTTATGAATGCTATCGCGTTGTAGATAATAATATCAATGAACCAGTTTCACGTGTTTATGCCCTCGTCAGCATGACCTTCGATAATAGTTGCTTCAAAGATAGGTTGCTGTTTGCTGCGATTTTACCAACCTCTTTGGTGACTGACAAATTCAGTCTGAACTCGCAGAAGCCGTCAAATTTTTATAAAGATGCAAGTTCAAAGGTTAAGTTAAAGGTCGAAACAATGGTACATATCAGCTTTTTCAGCTGCTATTTCAAGTATCATTTATACTATGACTAAGAAACTGCTAAAAAGTACGAAACCAGGTGACAAATACAGTTATCTGGCGACGTAGCTTAGGTTAGTCTTTCCCAGAGTTCTAATCCCAAAACTCGAACTCTCAACATCTAGATTTCTTGGACAGCATTCGACCCACTGTATTTTTGGACCTAAGAAGGAGACATGGTAATGCAATTTATTAATATATAGAAAACTTCAGTTTGAGTCTGCTGGAAAGTCATGTGCTGCCCATATTAACTTTTAAAATAGGACTATCTCGCCATACTTTTATAAATATAATAGTATAAAGATTTTAAAACATAATCAAAGAAACAGTATTAACGTATCAACTTATATTAAAGAGAACCTATTTTTTGTGAGAAAAAATGACAAACAAAATTAAATTGAATGCCAGAAACAATTCAAAGTTTTTAAATCTAGAAATTATTTTGAATATTTAAAATGCAATTTATGCTTAAAATGTTTACCTGTATATTTATCTATTACACTTAAAGTTTTTATAATATATTTAGTTTTTATAATTATTGAAAACATTTGAATAAGTTAATTCATGAAAATCCGTACTGTAGGCTAACAGATGGGAGGGACATTTTTTTGCTTGATTTTGTACTTATTGTTATAAGGTAGAATTAATAAATAATATTAGAAATTACAGTTGATAATATTATTTCTATATAAATTTATTCAATATAACTTTAACATGTCCAGGACACAGTATCATATACGCAATGGAAATATTCTCCCTTCTATGGCCCACTGATGCATATTCACTACGCGCTGCGGACGGCTGCTAGACCCCAGTGAGGAACGTTGAATTGGAACTTTTCATTAATATTTTTAATGACATTAGATGATGTTAGAATCCAGATTATACATATTGGTTAGAATAGTTTTTTAAAGCTAGGTACTTGAAACATTGATCTTCACATTTTCGTTTCGGTTTATATTTTTCATGAGAATGTTAATTAAGTTGATTGTATAAACAAACACACATGCGAGCTGTTGTGGTGGTTCTGATTTCTGAGACTAAGACATTTAGAGAGATGGTTTCTTTCATGCAGTTATTCTGTGTTCATTTTAACGATGAGGGTCTTGGATGGTGCGTTTGGAAGGGGATTAAGGCTGAAAATTCTCATCACTGGTTTTAAGTGGGGGGGGGGCGAGGGGTGAGCATGAGTTTGTAAGTATGTAGTCAGAAGAATTACAATAATGTCGAAAAGAGTAAAATATGCTTTTGAAAGTAAAATTTAACAATTAATGAATGAGAAGTGCGACAGCCCAGTGGCTAGCGCGCGGGGGTTGCAGTCGGACTACCCGAATTCGATTCCCGCCTCTGCTCAAACTGTCACCGTGTTCACGCGGAGTACGATCAAGTTAAACATGTGGCTCCGTAAGTCCTTTTGAGAGGTTGGTGGTAGGGGGAGAACGGTACCGTCTTTGTGGATGCCTCCCCCACTGGGTTCCGGTCTAAATTGGGCGGCACTTCCCGGTCGCTTAAACAGATACCTTATTTCTTCGGGTAGATCGGACGGTCTGGGTCGACAGAGAAAGAAAATGAATGAATGAATGAATCTCATAGTGAGATAAGTGAAGAAAGGGAAATATTTGCTATGCGCTTTAGTGTGGAAGTTTATTTAAAAGATTATCGATGTGGAAGCCGATGCTTTTGATATTTTGGGTATAGATAATTAGAGTTCAAATTTCGAAGATCTGTCATCTCTTTAATTTTCTAAACTCTGGACTAAATGTTGACAGTTCAATGCCTCTTTTAAAGAAAATTAATTTTTTAATCTGTATTTTATTGATGGTATTATACAAGTAATAGTAAGCGAAATAAACAAGTTTTCAAGGCTCATGTTTAAAAACAATGGCGGAGTCAAGTTTCTCAAACTGCAATAAAACCCATACAATTCTGTGACGATGGTAGATGTATTTTAAAGCAAAACTTATTTAATACGATTTTTTCGCCGCGTTAGGTTTAGCATCAAAAATTGCCTGTGCCTATAACAGCAGACGATTATCGCTACCCAATGTCCCGCTTCTTCTTTCACTCGGCAGTCGTGAACAGGTTAACTAATTAATCAATATAAATTTAACTAATTATTTGAACTTTAACTAATTATCGTTATATAATACATCACATAAAATAAATTAACATTTTGCAATAATGTTCACATACATTTCAACTTCAATATACTTATAAATATAGCTCCCAAACAAATCAATATATAAACCAAACTTTAAATGATTAGAAATCCTTATGACATCCTAAAGGGACACAAGATACTCCAATTCCGATTCTAATCTTCACATTAGGATCGGAAATCCATTGAACTGCACATATGAAATCTCAGATAGATTACAGAGATGCCAACCTTAGACTTGCTTGAAACGATTCTTAGAACATAAAGCATGGTGGCCAATTCGGTCTGTCGTAATGATCCAGTTGATATTCGCTTTTGATGTGCAATAAAAAAGGTAAAAAAGGGAATAGTTTTGGATGGGCAATTCCTCATTATACTGAATTTAGGATATTGTAAGATTATAGTATTACAGTTGGCTATCAAATAATATGAAACTATACTTCTTCAGCAATGCAAATAGAGGATAAAATGGTTTTAAATAAAATGGATTGTAGAAAATAAGTGGGGAGAATACACCAGATGGTTGTTGGTGGCAAGAATATTTGCCAATTATATTTCTGAAAAAAGTTATATATATAAATAAATATATATATATATATATATATATATATATATAAATATAAATTATTAAATCCAAAGTTAGAATGTATGTAGTAACTCATACACTATTCCAAAATTTTCTACGAAATACAAAGAAATAAAAGAAATTAAGACAAAAAGAGGAAATAATAAAGCATAATGCAAGTCATAAAGACAAAGACAATCAACAAATTTCAAAAATGAGGAATGCAAATAAGAAAACAAAAAAATCAAGCAAAAAAGCTTGCACATGGAGGAGATTTAGGCTTACGATAAGTTCATTTCGAAAAAATTCTCTTCGGGTCCATATATCCCTTCGAAATGAACACAAAAATGCTTGTTTCTGAAACACAAGATAGATTTTATCTATAAACTTGTGTTATATGGACGACAAGCATATAGATTGGAACAATAAAGGAAACATAAATACCTCAAAACACACCTCTTCAGCGCAACCATGACGAGCAAAATATGACTGGACCAATGTTGCCATATGCCAAAATGAAAAGATGTGATTTGCTGTTGCCAAAGAGCTGTTATATATATATATATATATATATATATATATATATATATATATATTTAATTCACTGAAATTCGTCTATTAATCGAATGGATTATGTTCAAAGTTTGTGTGAAAGCCAATTTTTCTACCTTTTATGCTGTTCAGATGGAAAGTGTAAGTTTATAATGTCGGTCTCTAACAAATTTACAGTATGTTATTGAAAATTTCGAACATCGAATACCAAAAGACATTCTCCCTTTCATCACACAAAATGAAATTCCTCCTGAAAAAAAAATTACTCACAAATTAAAATATATCTGAAAGGGGGATTTCACTCGGTGCTTTTCTTACAATTTATATTTTTGAGATTTACCCATGTTCTAATGTTGTAATCTCGTAGTTAGTAAAATTTCACACTTAAAATGTTAAGTTACCAAAATGGCATCACGTTACTTGCATAAATTTAAATTATTTTAAGCAGCCGATGGTTCTGCGTGATTGAATATGTACTATTAAATGAAAAAAATAATTAATGGACGACCTGTAGTTTTGAGTTTAGGATAGTGGCAATAGTCAAGGATGGCGACACAAACAAACAGACGTACAGACAAATAGATCAGTGTAAACAATGTAAAAAATATGATTTCAAATAGTGGCTGAATTTTTTTATGTCCAATTTTTTTGTAGATTTTGTAAACTGTTTTTAGATATATGAAGAAAAGAAATAATCATCTCAATAGATGTACAGTACTTTAGATTGTTTAACCTGAAATTTACTACAACATTTACAGTCAAACACGTTTGATCGTAAATTATATGTTATGTCAGTGTTTTCCTGACTGTGTTATGTATACTCTTATAGTAGTTATTCAAAAGGGTTTAAAGTAGTATTTTAACTTGCCGCTCATTATTTCACCTTATGGGATAAGACTCCTATATTGAGAGCTGGCATTTCCTCCATTTTATGCCATACTTGCCCATTGGTTTCTGGTGCACAGTGACTCGACATCGTGCACCTCGCAGTAAAATAAGAATATCTTCGACCGTAAGTTGTTCTAATATTTCTCAAAAAAATATACGAATGTTTATATTCCTTAATGGACAAGAAAGAAGGTAAAAATGGATAAATTGTAGAAGAATACAGGAATATCAGTTTTTGAACCCAATTGGTGATAATTGCTCCAAATCAAGTGCGTTCTATTGAGATCAGCAAGAAGAGTGGCCTTGGGTTTTACTCCTTGTTTCTCATTGTGTGATATACAATGGAGGCCATAGGTCTGCCTGTCTTATAGGAGCTCCAGCATGAGATATTACGTCATACCCATACAGTAGATGGCATCACAGTGCTAGAGGTGCTACTTCTACATGGCTCTACATTAGATGCTAGTGATCCAATATAAGATCCCCAGGAAGGTTTCTTTACTATCTAATGTAGGCCTAGGCCCTACTAAGGCGAATCGTAGTTTGAAAAATGCCGCAAATGCTCCCGAACTTTAAAGGATTGTATGTAAACCAGTTGACACTCATCGGGTATTAATACACAACGTCGGCAAATATATTTACTACCTATTTTAAATTTTCTTGATATACCATGGAGGCCATAGGTCTGTCTGTCTTATAGGGGCTCTAGTATGAGATATTACGTCATACCCGTACAGTAGATGGCAACACAGTGCTAGAGGTGCTACTTCTACATGGCTCTACATTGGATGCTAGTGATCTAATATAAGATCCTCAGGAAGGATTATTTACTATCTAATGTAGGCCTAGTCCCTACTAAAGCGAATCGTAGTTTGAGAAATGCCTTAAATGCTCCCGAACTCTAGATGATTGTATATAAACCAGTTGACACTCATCGGGTATTAATACACAACGTCGGCAAATATATTTACTACCTATTTTAAATTTTCTTGGTATACCATGGAGGCCATAGGTCTGTCTGTCTTATAGGGGCTCTAGTATGAGATATTACGTCATACCCGTACAGTAGATGGCAACAGAGTGCTAGAGGTGCTACTTCTACATGGATCTACATTAGATGCTAGTGATCCAATATAAGATCCTCAGGAAAGATTTTTTACTATCTAATATAGGCCTAGTCCCCACTAAAGCAAATCGCAGTTCGAAAAATGCCTCAAATGCTCCCGAACTTGTATATAAACCAGTTGACACTCATCGGGTATTAATGCACAACGTCGGCAAAAATATATACTACATATTCTAAATTTTCTTTTATTTTCTAAATTTAATATAGCTATTTTTGTTGATTTTAACTCGGCACAAAAACGTTAATTTAACGGAACACTAATCCTCCGCGGCAGGCCTTTTGAGAATCGCTGGAATAAAATGTTTAAATATTTTGAGAATACATTAGCAAACATAAAGGATATGTCGCAAAAATATGCATTACAAATATTAAGAAATATCATCGCAATACGGAAATTTGAAGTATTGCTTTAAAATATTTAACTCATTGAAATTTATCCCAATATTCGTGGGTTTGAAGATTTATTGCATAACATTTATATATTGAACGCAAAGGAATTTGAACTCGTTCCAAATCCATTACAGAAACTCTCACTACTCTTCTAAAGTCAATATGCCAGTGTTGCAAAACTAAACTTTTGTGTTCTTCATCCGCTCAAGTATTTTTCGATAAAGTTTACGCAACATGTTTTTTTATAAAATATAATCTATTTTCTCACAAATTTGATTATGTAAAAGAATCAGAATGTGAAAGTGCAATGTTTTTCTAAACAAATATTAAAATATTTTTAACAAAAATATTTTGCATTAACATAATATGCATACGTCACCTCGTTCAATAAATCCATTATAGCAAATGTTTGTTTTAATGCACCATTCAGGATTGGTGATGCGTATCATCACTGTATATCAACATTGCTAAACGTGAAATTAATTAAAAAGAAAGCATATAACGAACCATTGTTTACATTATCTAGAGAAATGCTATAAGCGATTTTTGTATCGGATATTATTAAAGGTATTAACATCAAATAAAATGCATAAATATAGCCTATTATAATTGTGGCGTATAAAAAAGTAAATTAATTATGAATTAAGATTTAGCCGTGATTTTACAATGGCACAATGCCCACGTAACCCACCATAGTTAACTTACTATGTTGCCTGGGGTTTCTTTCTGAAAAGCAATTTGAAAGCAATAATAACATAAAATTAATTTCAATTATCCAATGAACATACATTAAAATATTAAATTGCTGAAATGAAATTTTGTTAATTATTAGATTTAATATTAAATTTCAGAATAGCTTAGTTTCAAATCAATAGTTATATTTACAATTTGCTAATTTGTACAACGTTTTAGTTTCTTTAACTTAACTGGGTCAGTGGTGATGCAATTTTCATTCTCTCACTAACTTCACGTCGGGTTACGTACTTCCTCGTATTTAATATGAAAAGTGTACCTTTTTGCTCTTTGAAGTACAGAACTTTGGTTATCTTTCTTTACAATCCTTCACTACATCCTTTATTAAAGTACTTTCTACACGCATATTTAACCACATAGACATTTTATGTGCATGATTAACCACGATATTTTAGCCAGACACTATTAGCACATTTTGACCTGTTATTTCACATCAACTGCATACAGTTGAGAGCAGATTTTTACATGCCTATTTGATAGCAAATTGCATTATAAGTGTTAGTAACACATTTTATGTGTTATATCACAGGAAGTATGTCGAGAGAGTTAGGAGCAAATTTTTACGTGCTAATTCCACAACAAATATATATAAAGTTCTGTCTTAACCTTCACTTGTTGTACAGGAGTAATTCTAATTTCCTCCCTTGGCTCTCATTGGCACGACTTTTTGTGAAACTGTATCAGTACAATAATAAAAATTTGTACAATATAAAGAAATTTGATGTGAGCAGCACTTTTCTTATATAATGCAATGTATTTTGTACAGTAAAAACAAAATAGGTTATTCTTATAGTAGATATTTATATTTTTTCCAAGATATCGAAATATCGTCAATTAGTCGTTATTTTCATTGATTTAGCATCACTTTTATCCATTTGCCGAGATTTTCTTTAATTCGTTGACATCTAAAAAGTCGCCAAGTTGGCGACATTCCTCCAAATTCGTTGCCAAAATCCCGTCAAGCGTTATGGACGGAGAAATAATTTATTCTTATAGCATAAAAATGACTATTGGCGTTCAAATACAAAAGTATTACTCAAAGTATCTTTTTTCATGAATGGAACGAGCTAGATCCACGAGAATGATGTCACCAAATTTATCGCATGATATTACATAAGAAAACTGAACATGTTTCTCAATAGGAATTTTCATTTTTATTTTATATGATTTTTTGATAATTTTTTTTAAATAATGTACAATAGCTCGAGAATGGTTCATGCTAACGTTCTAAAATTTATGTTAATCGTTTTTTAATGAAAAATTACGTAAGAAATGTTTATTTGCGTAACTTTAGTAGAGGTTTCGATTTTTTGATGATTTTTTCAAAATTTTATCCGAAAATTTAGGGGGTTTCTGAAAATTCGATTGAGTATAAAAACCATAGGCTTCCAGTATTCACGGATTGTAATTTTTGTACCAAATTTCGTTCGAATCGGTCTATTCGTTCGTCCGTTATCGTCTCCACAGACTCACTGACACATACACACACACGCGTACATATACACACACATACAGACATCACCTCAAAAATGTTCGATTCGTGATGAGGGATGCTTGAAACGTGCTCTCCCGTCGAAAACTCGAATTCGGATTTTCGACCCCGTCACAATACTTTCGTTATACATTATTGTATATAAGGAAAGTAAATAAGAAATATCAGTGTGAGACTAATCAGTATCATTTTGGCATTTTTGAAAGCGCAAAGGACTCAGACAAACGACGCC
>OX578140.1:105280249-105429767 GCA_951213105.1 Amaurobius ferox
ATGCGTACAGCTCATGCACATGTAATGAAATGATTACAAAATCAAGGTCGCAGAACCCATCAATAGTTAGCAATTGCACATTAAATTTTCAAATCAGTAATTGGTGAAACCCCCCTTGACGGCAAAGCATGGTTGTATACGTCTAGGTAAGGAATGGTAAAGTTTCCTAATGGCATCCTGCGATACATTCTGCAGGCATTCCTCAATTGTTGCTCCAGATTTGCTACATTTCGGGTTGCTCAAATCTGGCGGCCTAGCATGTCCCATACATGCTGGATTGACAAAAGATCCGTTGAGCTTTCTGGACAAAGAACAGTATCAAAAGCACGGATACAGTCCACAGATATGCGAACCGTATGTGGCGTAGCATTATCTTGTTGGAAAATGGTCCCAGAATGACGTGCTATGAAGGGTAACGCAAACGGCCGCAGGATTTCATCAACATATCGTTGAGCTGTTGAAGTTATACGCAGGATGAATAGGGGCGACCTTCTGTCGTAAGAGGCAGTACCCCACACCAGCACACCAAGGGTAATGGCTCTGTGCCAGTGTAAAACAAGGGCTGATTCGGACTGTTGGCCCTGGCTCCTCTACACACGTACCCGATAGTCATCTGCTGAAAGACTGAAATATGATTCATCGCTGAACACTATGCGATGCCAGTTTGTTGGCAGCCATGATGTTTGGTTACACCACCACTCAAAACGACTCAGTCGATGTTGTGGGGTTATGTGCCGACGTCTTAAAGGCCGCCGTGAGCGTAACCCCCAACCTCAGCCAAGCGCCGTGAGATGGTGGAAGATGCCGCGTGTGGTATGGAAGATGCTGTAGCAGGTTGGATAGCGGACAATTATGCCATTGGGCCAATTCGGGCCTGTCGCATAATCATCCGATCTTGCCTCGCATTCGTGCACCTTGGCCTTCCAGAGCCCTCATTCCGCCGATAAGTTCCTTGCTGTAACCATTGCTGCCAGCACCTTTGCACAGCAGTGTCCGTTCGGTGTAGATGGCGGCTTTATTGCTCGGTATGACCAGTCAGCTTCACGCATCCCGACTATACGAACACGTTCGAACTCGTCTAATTGCTTATAAGGTCTTTGGCAACATCGTAACGGCATTATTGGTTGTATCTCCACGGAACTGCAACGCCGATAACGAGCAAAGATGAATCATCCACATTTTAAACCTGTTTCATAGGATGCTAGTTGCGCAGTAGAAGTACGCGCTTTGACCGAAGTTAACACTCGCTGGCCTTGCAAATTTGATCATTTGCATATTTAGTATAAAGGAATTCGCATGCAAAATTTCGAGATGATCGGATTATATTTTAGGAATGCTTCGATTTTTTTTTTTGCAAAAGAATGTATTATGTTTTGAATATCTTAAATAGTAAAATTTAATACAATAAGCGTTAAATCCCTATCTAATAAGAAACAACTTACAAATTATTATGTATGATTCGAATAGCCAGGTTAATGTAAAACTTTTCTTCAGTAAAGTAAATCTTTCTTTTCGGCATTTTAAATTTATCTGGGTACACTAGGAGTCGTCGCTCTTTTGCAGATGGAACAATCTACAATTCATTTTATTAATTAAACTAAAATTTCTGATTTTGCCATAGACACTCATAATTTAGATATTTTATTCTATGAATCAGGTTATAAGTTATTTCTTAAGTGTTGGCAACTCTGTCTACAAAGGGTTCGAATTTTAAATTTAGGGTAACGCCGGCACTAAACGAGTCATATTCAAGGATACTTTTGTTTTTATTTAATTTGCTGCTTGTGTATTCGTAGCAACTTTCTTGATTACAATTTCAGTGCAACTATAATGGTGATTAAACAAAATTTTATTTTAATAATATTATATTTAAAAATTATATATAATAAAAAATATTTTAACAGAATTATATTTTAAAATTATAATTAAATATTAGAAAATATTTGGTATTTGTAAAAACACATTTATTATCCTAATTCTTGACAATGCTCAGGACAGACGTTGTCTGGGGAACCTTTGTCAAAGTTTTAAATATAGTTTTACAAATTCTTTAAAGTTATGAAACTCTGTTCATTCCTTTTGTTCTTCTTCTTCTGCTTCTTCAACCCAGACCGTTCACCCGACTTACCAGAAAATTCCTTTTGTTCGAGAAGTTTGTGTTGTGTGTTGAACACCAGGCGGCGTCCGACTTCCGGAAACAAAAATAAAACATCCGAACTTGGTAGGGGGGATATGCCATGTTTGAGTTTTAATGTATAAGGAGTATGGGTTCTACGTATTTTCAAGGAGGAGTACTATTAAGTGAGGGTGCTACGTAGTTTTCACTATGTAGGTTACGCACTTCGCGCATTGTTTAAATCTCATTACGCACTTTCCATATTGTTTACACCACGTTAAGCATTTCGTGCAGTCCTTACATCTCGTTTGGCACTTCGCGTATTGTTTACATCTCGTGACGCACTTCGCGTATTTTTTACATCACGTTACTCACTTCGAGTTTTGAATTTCTAATTTCACAATGTATACATACACTCGGGTATTTAGAGGTATTTCTCTTCGGAAAGTCGACTTCCGAATTTTTTCACTGGAAATGAGAAAACTTTTAATGTGAAAAAGCGAGCTGTGTTTCTCAGCTTCTGTGAACCTGTTCTGCATGCTATCGTGCGATCTTTATGCTCTTCTTCGGGGCCGAATATTGTGAAGTTTGACGGAATTTTCCAGAGACTAAAAACAAATCTCTCGCCACCACCTTCTGAAATCCCATTATGGTACAAATTCCATAAACGTGATCAAAGACAAAATTGATGTATTGCGGAAATCATTTCCGATATTCGGCGATTGTCTGGGCAAATGTAACTTTGGGGCTCAGCTGGATGCCCCGAGATGATCTGGTTTGCGGTCTACTAGATGATAACATTCAAAGAAATGTTTTTACCCATTTACCCATAGGGTCAGCTGGACAGCCTGGATAACAAAAAGAAAAAAATCCCCAGATTTGATTTGAACTCTTCTTATTGGGCATTTTTACGTGGTTTCCATTATAATATGTTTTGAATATCTTATGTAATAGTAGAGTTGTAATATAATAAGCTTTAAATTCCTATCTAATAAAATAACAACTTACAAATCTATGTAAATAAAATTAAAAATCTGTCTTTCCGTATGTTTGTCTCATCATGTCTTGAATTTCTTGAAATTTTATGAGTAGTCATGGAAACCCCCACTTAAAATTTATTCCATGTTTCGAGTCTCTAGTACTAGGAGTTGTCTAGATATTAATTAAAAATGCATAGTTAAACCTTCCATAGACATAGCATTATGCAGATGATATTTTTTCCGTAAATTTTTTTGGAGAAAATGATATTATGTCGCTCAGTAACGGATTTAAATCCAATGTGTTTATGCGGCAGACGATTTTTATTAAATCTCTTCCGATTTAAATAATAAAGATATCTATATAAAATAAATTTTATCGAAATTGTATTTTTGACTGGATTATATGAATTACGGCATTCGGGTTAAAGTATTACTGGGAGTATTTATACGAGATTTTCATTTATTACGTCATCTGTTTTATTTTGGAAAAACTGGGTGAAATTCATATATTGTAGTACGGGGAATCTTCTATTAATGCAGGGTATATATTTTAATCTATGAGAATATAAGTAGAACGATTATATCTTCCCATACTATTTTAGCGCTTTCATTTTGGCATATATTGAAATCCGTTACGACCCTCAAGTTTAAAGATTGCGGGGATAATTGATATTTTTACTTTATTGCGTCATTTGTTTTACTTTGGCAAATATTTTTGAAATTCAAATATTGTAGTACGGGTAATGTTTTACTAATACACGAGTATATCTTCTAATATTCAGGAAGTAGTACAGATACAATTTTAGCTCTTTTATTTTGGCATATATTGATTCAATTTGATATTTTTTGTAACAAAAGGGATTTGTAACAAACAGATTTTGTTAACAAATGGGACCAGGCTGTTTTATTCTACATATCTGCCTGTAATGATAATTTTTATATAGAGAGAACATATATTTTTAATATAATTTAATATAATATTATATAGGAAGAACAGAGATTCTTAGACTTCTTTATGGGAACATTAATTTACATATTTTAATAGAATGCTTTGAATGATACTGTCATTTAAAATATTATACGAATTTGCACATGATTGTCAATCTGTCATCGGTCTTTTTCAGGTGGAACCATCTACGATTTATTTTATTATTTAAATTAAAATTTCTGCTTTTGTCATAGAAACTCATACTTATAACCTGATTCATAGAATAAAAGGGCTAAGTTATTTCTTAAATGTTGGCACTCTGTCTACAAAGGGATTGAATTTTACATTTTGAGTAACGCCTACACCAAGCGTGGTATGTTTTGGGATACTTCTGTATCTGTATTCGAAGCAATTTTCTTAAGCACGATTTTTTTTTGGAGATAAGATTGCGATTAAACAAAGTTATATTTTATCAAAAGTTTAATATTAAGAAATGTTTGGTATTTGTAAAAAGCACATTTTATATCCTAATTTATGACAATGCTCAGGACAGACATTGCCAGAGGAACCTTTGTGAACGCTTGAAATATCGTTTTACAAAATTTTTAAAGTTATGAAACTTTGCTCGTTCCTCTTATTGGAGAAATTTGTGTTGTGTGCTGAACACCAGGCGGCGTCCGACTTTGGGAAAAAAAAAAAAAAAAAACTAATCTCGATGGGGGGGATATTCCATGTTTGCGTTGTAACGTATGTAGTGTGCTATTAATGTTAATAAAGTGTGTGTCTCAAAAATGCTTATTCTATTACTCAAAGGAATCATAAAATTGGCAACAAGGATGGGTTCTACGTATTTTCAAGCGCGTTCCCTATTTTAGTTACACACTCCGCGTGTTGTTTACATTTCATTACGCACTTCCCATGTTGATTTGTTAACACTCGGGTAATAAACAAGTGTAAACTCGGAGTGTTTACAATTTTCGAAATGCAAACACTCGGACATTTAGAGGAATTTCTTCACGGAAAGTCGACTTGGGGACACTACTGCGAGCGCTTAGATTTCTTTCTTACTGCAAATAAAATAACTTTTAATGTGAAACAACGAAATAACTAGCTGTGATTCTCAGCGTCTGTGAATATGCTCTGTATGCTATCGTGCGATCTTTATACACTCTTTCGACGCTTAATACTGAGAAGTTTGGTGGAATTGTTCAGAGATTAATCAATTTCTCGCCACCACCTTCTGAAGTACTATCATGATACGAATTCCATAAACATGATCAAAGACAAAATTAAGGTATGAATTCATTCCCGAAATTCGGCGCTTGTCTGAGCAATGCAACTTTGGTACAGTTGGATTCAATGCTACCAAATCGTCTATTTTGCTGTCTACGAGATGAAAATATTCAAGGAAATCTTTTTACCCATTAGGTAAGCAGCTGGACGGCCTGGATAATAAAAAGAAAAATGAAAACGTTTTTGGGTCCGAAGTTTAATTCAATTTCCGCTGTTGTGGGAGAGAGGGAGAGGCTGTATCGCGTTATGCTCAGGAAATTCTGTAAGTAAATCATTTCTTAAACCATTTGTGTTTCACTGAACTATAAATCTCATGCAATTTTTCCAGTATTGAATTAAACACGACTGAAAACTGATGTGGATTTTCACTTGGAAAAAGAAAATGTTGCATTTCAACACCCATTTATTAAATTCCTAAATTCATTACACCGAATCTTTTTTCCGAATGTTTATAAAACAATATTTTTGAAAATGATAGTTACGTGCCTTAAACTTTCCTTTCTTACTTGTTATCATTAAACATCTTTGCGTTGGCATTTGTTCTATGTTTACAACAAAACGAGTTGTTGTGAAACGCTTCATTCAAGATGTAAACAAATATGTTGACAGCTCAGTGTTTCGAACAATTTTACCATCGAAGAAACATGACGCGCGAGAAATGAGAAACAACATCTGTTTACTTTTCAAATTTTGTTCCAAGCTGTTATGACGATTTGACAGATCGAATTCTTTCGAAGCGATCGTCACGGCAAACACGTAAATGCCCGCCGGTGGCATTTTTTATCTCAAGTTTCTCAGTTTCTCAATATGTAACTAAAATATTTTTTGAGATCGGGGTCAGTTGATACATGTTTAGGTCTTTTTATCTTTGTAATTATTGTTTAAATTTTTTTCAAAAATAATACAATGTTGAAAATAAGCAATGTTTTTCACTTTTAAGTGTTTTGAAGAATATTCAAATTTGCTTTGTTATTTTATTGATTGAGTCCATGAAATTGAGATTATAATCAGAAATCCATGAAAGATTGTTTAAAAGAAAACCAATAAAATAAAATAACTAATAAAATAAGCTGTTTCTAAAGAAGTCGTTTCAGCTTTATTGCTTTAGTAGCAGTTTGAGCTCTACGAATAAATAATGTTTAGTTGGTCAAGTGGACGTGTGTCATCTTGCTCCACTCTTGGGCAAGACAAGATAATGCCGATAATAAAAGATCATTATTACAAAGCAAGAAAAGGGTTTTTTATAGAGTACACATTTTTTATTTCAATGTTAACCATATTAAGAATAATTAACTGAAGTGTGGCTCAACTCGATTCTCTCATATCCGAATCCATTTTTAAGTAGCTTGTGAATTTTTTACAAATTTTGAGAGAAAAATATTTGAAAAAATGTATTATTGGTCAAAATGATCAAAATTATAGCATATTACCGTCCATTTTAAAAGTCTGAAAAAAATATTTCGATTGATACGAAGTTACTCCTCGGAAGTGGGGGTCACTTGCCTCCTTCGAGGGGGGATAATGGTGTTACGAGCGCAATCGTATCGCTGCTATTTTTCTAACTACAATGATTGAAACTGTTAAGTTTTGTAATGGATGAGCCATAAATAACCCCTTTTATGCATAATTATGTCAAAGTTTGTCCTATTCTGCCATGTTATGAAAATATAATATTTCAAATACATTTAGTACAGTTTTCTTTCGAATTTCAAAAATAAAAAAAAATATCTAGTTCTAGATTTTTTGTCAGCAAAGCCGGATGAAAACTTTCGCAAAAATATATTAATATTTGTAGCAGCTACAGTGTGCAAATACAAGCGACCACACACATGCGACAAACAGATAGACAGACAGACGAACGTCACTTTAAAAATAGTTAAAACGTGTCCAGGATGTCGTAAAACATTAATTGACATTAAATCTCGAAATCCAAATTTTTCGTGAAAACAATACTTTCTCTATACTTTATTCTGTAGTATAAGAAAGTATAAAGAATAAAATATAAATGTTGTTGTTGTTGTTGTTATTTATCTCACTCATCTTTTCCGAACATTTTTACATAGAAGGCGTACATGTTAATATTTTTACATGTAATTTAAGGAACCACCAGCTTATACAGGGTTCCAAGGAAAGTGCAAAAGCACCGCAATAACTTTGTAAGGCCCCTCTAATGGCTAATTAAAAAATCTGATGTGAGCTGCACATGACTTTCCCTGTAGACTTATATCCACGTTTTCTGTATTTTAATAAAATTTAATTAACTTTTAATTCAATTTTCGTTCTCATCTGGTAACTGGATTCATTTTCAAAGGTGGCGTAGAGAAAATACGAAAAAACTAAAATATCTCGAGAACGGCTAGTTCTAGCGTAATGGTGTTGATCTTATTCTTTTCTTCGTTAAAAACTATGTATAAAACAAGCATTTAATGGATATATTTCAGCAGACGTAGTTTTTATTTTAGATTTTGATGATTTTTGAGGGCCATTTTGCAAAAAAAGGCAGGCTATTTTCTTCCGAATCGTACCAAAACCTAATTAGCACGAAGATGACCAATAAGCAACTTATCTACCGAATTTTGCGAATTTCGGTCCATTAGTTTTTCAGCTAGAGTGGATGATACAGTCAATTTTTGAGGGTCATTTCGAAAAAAAAAGCCGGGTTCTTTCACCCCGAATCGTACCCAAACCTAATCAGCACCAGTTTCGCCCACAAGTGACTTACCTACCAAATTTTATGAAATTCGGTTAATTAGTTTTTTAGTTAGAGTGGATACAAAATCTGCACAGACAGACAGACAAACACACAGACAGACACACAGACAGACAGACACATACGCACACATACGTTACGCTAAAAATAGTTTGTTTTCGTAATCTAGGGGTCTCGAAACGTGTAGATACATCGAAAATTCGAGTTGCGATTTTCGGCATGATTCCAATACTTTCCCTATACATTACCATGTATTGCAGAGAAAGTAAAAATCAGGATGAAGGACTCGATAGTAAAGCGAAATAAACGAAGAAAGGCAATTTAAAAATGTTGTAGAGAATTATCTAATGAGTAGGACTTTGTAACCGGGAGCAAATGAAACGTGTTTCTTTTAGGCATACCTCCGTGGATTCGAAGCCCCTCCGGAGACGATTATTCGCTCCCCCAGGAGACATTTTATGTTAACCTAGTTTCTATATATGTGACAGCATTTAGATCTATTTATATAGGGCAAATAGAAAATCCCCCCCGAAATTTTCATTCGCCTCCCTCCCGCCAAATAGTCCTGAAAGAGACACTGATAGGACATATGTTCACTAATAAGCATGTGTCAAATAAATGCTTTCTCTAATAGTTTTATAATCGAATCCTACTCATTAGACAAAGATATACAACAGTGGCTCACATCTAGTGGTATGCGAAAAGATAACTAGTGGTAGGAGGATAGTCCTTAACACTAGCCAAATACTTACATGTCTACTGATTAAAAGAGAAAGTCATTGATATTTTATGGGATAAAAATTTAATGAATGATTTTAAAAACATCTGTAATCCAATTCTGGAATACACACGAAATAGAAAATAAAGACATTTCAAAAGAGAAATTGCATTTTTAATGCCATTTTGTTTGGCGTATTTATGTGAAATAGGGTTTTCCTCAATTATGCATATAAAAATATACTCGAATTAAAAACAAATTAACGTTTAAATGAATACAAAACAGAACCAGAAATAAATACCCTAATTCCTGTCAAAGAAGCACAATTATCACATTAAATCGTTTTGTTAACCGCGTCACTGACTATCCTGGTGTTAGTATATTTTGCAAATAAATATTATCCCGAAAAATCTCGGGGATAGATTTTCTTTTTAGAAATGATTTGTATCGACGCGGTTTAGCGTGGTTTAAAGCTGATTGAAGGTAATTCAGGGATAAATAAGTATTCATTCACAGACTGGCAAGTCGCTAAGTTTCATTTGCGGGTTTGCTGAAATGACACAGTTATAATGGCAAAATGGGTGGAATGACAAAAACAATGACAAAATGGGGTAATAAAGTGGATCAGCATTTAACTTGTTATTGTACACATAGAAAACGAGGAAAAATGTATTAAAAGAATATCTTTTTGCATTTAGTGGATTTAGCTCCATGGGATTCTTACATTTTGTACTCCACAGCAGGAGGGAAATAAACACATCTACAATATAGAATGGAACTTGCCAAAAAAATTATTGCAGAAAATCATTCTAATGAGTTTTCTGCAACATCTGAAAGACCTAGCATTACTCCACTTAGACAAACATGAAGGTATTTCCATGATATCAAAACAATGTGCTTTTGTTAACAAAATAAAATTAAAATAAAAAAACACACCTTTATTAACACTTTACAACATAATTGAAAAGTGTTTATGAATTTGTTCATTCTATCTGTCTGTCTGTCTGTCCGTTAGCACGATAACTGCCGTAAAAATAACTTAATCTAAATAGCATTTTAGTATGTTGTTCAGACGGTCTGTGGAACCTATGGGAATATAAATACATAATATCACCCAATTAGTTTTGGATTGAACCCGGGTTGAAAAATGAAATACAATGAACCCTGTGGGACTTAATTATTCAAACATTTTTTAAGCGAATTTAAAATTCGCAAATTACTTCGAGAGTTTTAGGAAATATTCAAATTATCCCATAACATATATAAAAAAAAATCAGCAAAATATATTCAGTAGTTTTTTAAATAAAATTTAAATAATAATTACACACTTTATATGAAAAGATCACGTGATCATTACATGAAGAGATCACGCGACCCACTTCAAAATAAAATATGGCATCCATTTCGTGTCAAATCGTGATTTTTAAAGTTCTTTTTAATTAATATTTAGTATTGTATCCGTCCTAAAACTTCTTTATTTTTGCTTAAATTCTGTGCATCTACATACTGAAACAACACAATTACAATATATTTGAGTTTAAATGATCCTTCAACTTTGTTTATTTCTACAACGAAGCCTAATTTTCACTTATGGAGAATGTAAACACCAAAAGATGTAGAATGAGTTGTTGTTGTTGAGACCCAGACCGTCCGACCTACCAGAAAGGTGTAAGGTAACTGTATGGACGGCCGGGAAGTGCCACCCAATTTAGACCGGAACCCAGTGGGGGAGGCATCCACAGGGACCATATCCTCCTTCCCCTACCACCAACCTCTCGGAAGGACTTACGGACCCACATGTTTAACGTGATCGTACTCCGCATGAACACGGCGGCATTTGTGGCAGCGTGCAAATCTAGCGCGCAAACCACGGGGATACCGCACCCGAGATGGCCAACAGCACGTGGCGTTCCGAGGTGGTCACCCACCAAGTACTAACCGCGCCCGATGCTGCTTGACTTCGGTGATCTAACGAGAACCGGTGTTTTCAGCACGGTACGGCCGTTGGCCATAGAATGAATTGTGTAAGAATTTATGCATTTCTAACGCAAAACTATTTAGCTCATGGAGTCTGCAACATAGCTGATATGAATGAAACATTCATTAATTTTACACAGAGAAACAGACGATTTTTAAGTTTTAAGCATTAAAATTACTTGTACCATCATGGTTTTAAATTTTGAAATAAAATAAATTGTTATAGTATTGTGCTGAATGTAAAAAGTTTATGAATGAAATACTGCTTTTATAGAGAGAGCCAGGCGATTTATATTTAGATGACGTCAGTTGAATAAAGTTCCTTTGTTTTTGATGAAGCTTTCAAATATAATAAATTATTGTAGTATTGTGATAATTTTAAAAATATCGCCGCTGAATATATCGAATTTTAGAGATGTTTAAACCAGGCAATGTATATTTCATTGACTTCATTTGAATGAAGTTCATTTTTTCGATGAATTTAAGTTTTCCAATATAATAAATTAATGTAGTATTGTGATAATTTAAAATATTTTACCGAGGAATGTATCGCGTTTTAGAGATGTTTAAATAAAATTGCATGAAAGTGTTTCATAATCAATGCTTTATGCATGATAGATCTTTCTTGTCTTATGTTTTATTTCAGTTTCCCTTATTTAAAAATGAAATAAAATATATAATAAATTCTTACAATATTTTTCGAAAAAAATGTTAAGGGAAGCGGTTTATCGACAATCATATTATCATTTGTATTTTCCAATACTTATTATTTTTGATTAATTTTTCTACCAGAAACGAAATAAAAAAAATCTGATGTGGACAGCACATGACTTTCCCTGCAGACTTATTTCCACGTTATCTTTATTTTAATTAAATTTAATTCACTTTTAATTCAATTATGGTTCTCATTTGGTAACTCGACATATTTTCAAAGGTGCCGTAGAGAAAATACGAAAAAACTAAAATATCTCGAGAAAGGCTAGTCCTAGTGTAATGGGGTTGGTCTTATTATTTTCCTCGTTAAAAACTACGCATAAAACAAGCATTTATTGGATATATTTGAACATACATCTTTATTTTAGATTTTGACGAGTTTTGCGGGCCATTTGGCAAAAAAGCGCAGGTTACGTTTTCCGAATCGTACCAAAATATAATCAGCACCAGAATGACCCACGAGTGCTATATCTACCGAATTTTATGAAATACGGTCCATTAGTTTTTTTAGCTAGAGTGGATACAAGCTTTTGCGGGACATTTCGCAAAAAAACGCGGGTTCTTTTATTCCAAATTGTACCAAAACTAATCAGCACTAGAATCGCCCACAAGTGACTTACCTACTATTTTTTATGAAATTCGGTCCATTGGTTTTTTAGTTAGAGTGGATACAATATCTGCACAGACAGACAGACACACAGACACACACACAGACGTCACGCTAAAAAGGTTTTTCGTATTCTAGAGGTCTCGAAACGTGTAGATCAGTCGAAAACTCGAGTTGCGATTTTCGGCATGATTCCAATACTTTCCCTATACATTACCATGTATTGCAGGGAAAGTAAAAATCTGATGTGAGCAGGACATGACTTTCCCTGAAGACTTATATTAACGTTCTCTTTATTTTAATTAAATTTATTTCACTTTTAATTCAATTTTCGTTCTCATTCGGTAACTGGGCTTATTTTCAAAGGTGGCGTAGAGAAAGTACGAAAAACTAAAATATCCCGAGAAAGGCTAGTCCTAGTGTAATGGAGTTGGTCTTATTCTTTTCGTCGTTAATAATTACGTATTAAACGAGCAGTTAATGGATATATTTGAGAATACCTAGTTCTTAAGTTTAGATTTTGACGATTTTTGCGGGCCTTTTTGCAAAAAAAGGCAGGTTATTTTTTTCCGAATCGTACCAAAATCTAATCAGCACCAGGGTAACACACAAGTGACTTATCTACCGAATTTTGTGAAATTCGGTCCTTTCTTCTTTCTTTCTTTTATTCCAAATCGTTTCCAAAACTAATCAGCACCAGCCTCGCTCACAAGTGACTTACCAAATTTTGTGAAATTCGGTCTATTAGCTTTTTAGTCAGAGAGGATACAAAATCTGCACAGACAGACAGGCAGACAGACACACATACAGACAGACACACAGCCAGACAAACACACAGACACACAGACAGACAGACACACAGACAGGCGTCACGCTAAAAATAGTTTTTTCGTATTCTAGAGGTTTCGAAACGTGTAGATCCGTCAAAAACTCGAGTTGCGATTTTCGGCATGATTCCAATACTTTCTCTGTACATTACCATGTATTGCAGGGAAAGTAAAATACGTGAAAATAACTTAAATAATTACATAATAGTCTTCCCGTCCTATTTGTATACACGACATATTTTTATACATATTTTTATGTCTGAACTTTTGACACACAACCACAAGCTCCTAAGTTTCGATGAGGAAGCTATTTTACAATTGACTGCTGTTCACGAATTTAAGTCATAGTTCCTCAATACAATTCTTTGGTTTTAGTATGCTGTTCATACGGTCTGTGGGACCTATTGGAATATAAATAAATAATATCACCCAATTAGTTTTGGATTGCACCCGTGTCGAAAAAATGAAATACATTGAACCCTATGGAACCAAAATTTTCAAACATTTTTGAAGCGAATTTAAAATTCAAAAATTGATCCGGAAGTTTTAGGAAATAATCAAATTATCACATAAAACATATAAATATTTTTTCAGAAAAATATGTTCAATAGTTTTTTAAATAAAAATTAAAATAATAATTACACCCATTATATAAAGAGATCACGTAACCATTATATGAAGAAATCACTTGACCTACTTCAAAAAAAAAATATGGCATGCATCTTGTGTCAAAATTGCGATTTTTAAAGTTCTTTTTAATTTATATTTGGTGTTGTATCCGTCCTAAATCCACTTTATTTTTGCTTAATTTCTGTGCATCAATGTTCTGAAACAACGCAATTACAATATATTTGAGTTTAAATGATCATTAAACTTTGATTATTTCTACAACGAAGCCTAATTTTCACTTATGGAGATTGTAAACACATCAAGCTGTAAGATGAGTTATATAAGAATTCATGAATTTCTTTAACGTAAAATTACTTAGCGCTGGAGTCTGCAATATAGTTGATATGAATGAAACAGTCATTGATTTTACATAGAGAACAGACGATTTTATAGCAGACTTTTTCGGTGAAGTTTTAAGCAAAGAGTTAAATTACTTTTACCTCCTTCGTTTTAAGCTTTTAAGTAAGATAAATTATTGTATTATTGTGATGAATAAAAGGAATAGAATAAATGTTTATGAATAAAATGTTTACTGGTTTTGTATAGAGAGCTAGGTAATTTATATTTCAATGACTTCATTTGAATAAAGTTCATTTTCTTCGATGGAGTTTTCAAATATAATAAATTATTGTAATATTGTGATAATTTTAAAAATGTTACCGTTGAATGTATCGCATTTTAGATATGTTTAAATAAAATTGCATTACAGTTGGAAAGTATTTCATAATCAATGCTTTATGCATGATTCTTATTTCTTATTATCTGTCAATCGGACGTCTAATTACAAATGATACAGATTTATTGCAGCTAACCACTTTAAACAACTTTCTCATTAATATACAAGGGAAACGTTAATTTTTAGAATGTTTTGTCGTCAATGTCAAAATCCTTCCAATATTCTTATTTTAAGTAACTTACATTTTTAACATTGATTTGATTTTAATTCAAGCCAATTATAGTATAAACAACATCTTTATGTTTAACTGATTTGTATATGACTTCATATTATTTCTACTGCTTATTTAATGAGTGTACTTTATGGTGTTTCTTCTGAAAATGAAAACATTGGGAGGATTTTTTAAGTCACTGTATATGATCACTTAAAACTTTAGTAGGATTAAGGCAATCCTCGCACTTAATATTAAATCGATAATGGGCTACTTGATAATGCGGCATGGACTACAAATGGCCCGCGATCGACAGGATGGAAACCACTACCTTAGAACTTGTCTAGAAAAGTTCATGAGACCGAAGTCTATGACAAAGGGAGAGCAGCATCCTTTGGTTGAAACAATCCATGCAATGGTGGAAGTCTGATTTTGCGCTTAAACCACCCAATATAAACTAAAACCTAGTGGAGGTAGTAGTCTCAAAAACCGTATCATTCTTCCTTGACATACGAGGCTTACCTTTTGGATATCCTTTCTAACCCATAAATTTACTGTGCTTATTCTCAGTTTATAGACGGGGATAATTTTGAATCTGCGAAGCTCAAAATGTCCTCATGCGATCATCATGCGACAACCACTGAGATATTTATATTTTTTGAAGGGCGCAATGATTTATGTCAGAGATTTTCAAATCACAAATCTACATGAAAAGTAACAAGAAAGATCAATCATGCATAAAGCATTGATTATGAAGCACATTCCAACTTCAATGCAATTTTATTTAAACACCGATGCGATATATTCCTCAGTAATATTTTTAAAATTATAACAGTATTACATTAATTTATTATATTTGAAAACTTAAAACATCATAGAAAAAAATGAACTTCATTCAAAGGACGGCATTGAAATATAAATTGCCTGGTTTAAACATCTCTAAAATGCGATACATCCCTCGGTAATATTTTTAAACTTATCATAACACTACAATAATTTATTATATTTGAAAACTTCATCGAAAACAAATGAAATCTATTCAAATGACGTCATCGAAATATAACACGCCTGACTCTCTCTATAAAAGCAGCATTTGATTCATAAATATTTTTCCATTCATTTCATTCATCACAATACTATAATAATTTATTTTATTTAAAAACTTAAGACCATGGAGGTACAAGTAAGTAAACTCTATGTCTAAAACTTCATCTAAAAAGTCGACTATCTCCCTGGAAAATCAATGAATATTTCATTCATATCAGCTATATTCCAGACTCCATGAGCTAAATAATTTTGCATTAAAGAAATGCAGCAATTCTTATACAACTCATTCTATATATTTCGCTGTTTACATTTTATATAAGTGAAAAGTAGGCTTCGTTGTGGAAATAATCAAAGTTGGATGGTCATTTAAACTCAAATATATTGCAATTGCGTTATTTCAGTATGTAGATGTACATAATGTAAGAAAAGATAAAGCGGTTTTAGGGTGGATACAACACTAAATATAAGTTAAAAAGAACTTTAAAAATCACGATTATGACACAAGATGGATGCCATATTTTATTTTGAAGTGGGTCACGTGATATCTTCATATAATGGTCACGTGATCGTTTTATGTAAAAGGTGTAATTATTATTTTAATTTTAATTTAAAACACTACTGAATATATTTTGCTGAATTATTTTTATATATTTTATGGGATAATTTGAATATTTCCTAAAACTTTCGCTGCAATTTGTGAATTTTAAATCCGTTTAAAAAATGTTTGAAAAATTAGGTCCCATAGGGTTCAATGTATTTCATTTTTTTCAACCCGGGTTCAATCCAAAACTAATTGGGTGATAATATCTATTTATATTCCCATAGCTTCCACAGACCGTCTGAACAACATACAAAAATTTCATTTTGATAAAGCCATTGTTACGGCAGTTATCGTGCTAACGGGCAGACAGACAGACAGAATGAACAAAGATGAAACAAAGATGAAAAAACACTTTTCATCTTCGTGGTAATCACAATACTGCACCGTATCACAATACTGCATTAATTTATTATATTTGAAAACTTAAACCTTCATCGAAAAAAATGAACTTCATTCAAATGATGGCATTGAAATATGAATTGCCTGGTTTAAACGTCTCTAAAATGTTATACACTCCTCGGTAATAGTTTTAGAATTATCATAATACTACGATAATTTATTATATTTGAAAACTTCATCGAAAACAACTGAAATTAATTCAAATGACGTCATTGAAAAAATAACACGCCTGGATCTCTCTATAAAAACAGGATTTCATTCATAACTTTCTCCCATTCATCACAATACTATAATAATTTATTTTATTTAAACATTTTGTTTAAGACCATGGAGCTACAAAAAATTAAACTCTATGCTTGAAACTTCATCGAAAAAAATCGTCCTTCTCTTTATGAAATCAATTAATATTTCATTCATATCAGCCATGCAGACTCCATGGACAAAATTATTTTGTGTTAAAAAAATACAGGAATTCTAATTCAACTCATTCTATATATTTTGCTGTTTACATTTTACATAGGTGAAAAATAGGCTTAGTTGTAGAAATAATCAAATTTAGATGAGCATTTAAACTCAAATATATTGTCATTGCGTTGTTTCAGTATGTAGATGCACAGAATTTAAGCAAAAATAAAGTAGTTTTAGGACGGATACAACACTCAATATGAATCAAAAAGAACTAAAAAAAATCACAATTTTGAAACAAGATGGATGCCATATATCATTTTGAAGTGGGTCATGTGATCGTTTCATATCATGGTCACGTGATCGTTTCATATAGGAGGTGTAATTATTATTTGAATTTTTATTTACAAAACTACTGAATATATTTCGCTGAATTTTTTTTATATATTTTATGGAACAAATTGAATATTACCTAAAATTTTTGACGCAATTTGTGAATTTTAAATCCGCTTAAAAAATGTTTGAAAAATTAGGTCCCATAGGACTCAATGTATTTCATTTTTTCGACCCGGGTTCAATCCAAAACTAATTGGGTGATATTATTCATTTATATTCCCATAGGTTCTACAGACCGTCTGAACAACATACTAAAATTTCATTTTGATTAAGTCATTTTTACGGCAGTTATGGTGCTAAAGGACAGACAGACAGACAGACAGAATGAACAAAGTCATAAACACTTTTCAACTTTGTTGTAAAGTGTTAAAAAGTGAGGTGGCCGTTTACTTCTACTAAAAGACCTAAGCATTTAGTCCCGGTAGCTTAATGGATATAATATCGTATGGCCATTTTGAAGATTCACGGACTTGGTAGCATTTTTAACACTTTACAACAAAGTTGAAAAGTGTTTATGACTTTGTTCTTTCTTTCTGTCTGTCTGTCTGTCCGTTAGCACGATAACTGCCGTAAAAATGACATAATCAAAATGAAATTTTAGTATGTTGTTCAGACGGTCTGTAGGACCTATGGGAATATAAATGAATAAAATCTCCCAATTAGTTGTGGATAGAACCCGGATTGAAAAAATGAAATGCATTGAGCCCTATGGGACGTAATTCTTCAAACATTTTTTAAGCGGATTTAAAATTCACAAATTGCTTCGAAAATTTTTAGTAATATTCAAATTGTTCCATAAAATTTATAAAAAAAAATTCAGCGAATTATATATTCAGTAGTTTTTTAAATTAAAATCAAAGTAATAATTACACCTGTTATATGAAGCGATCACGTGACTATGATATGAAAAGATCACATGACCCACTTCTAAACGATATATGGCACCCATCTTGTCTCAAAATCGTGAGTTTTTAAGTTCTTTTAAATTCATATTGAGTATCCGTCCTAAACCCAATTATACGCGTCCTAAAACCACTTTATTTTTGCTTAAATTTTGCGTATCTACATACTGAAACAACTCAATTACAATATATTTCAGTTTAAATGCTCATCCAAATGTGATTATTTCTACAACGAAGCATATTTTTCACTTATGTAAAATGTAAACAGCAAAATATGTAGAATGAGTTGTATTAGAATTGCTGTGTTTCTTTAACACAAAATTTTTTAGTCCATAGAGTCTGCATACCTGATATGAATGAAATATTCATTGATTTTACAAAAAGGAGGACGATTTTTTTTGTTGAAGTTTTAAGCATAGAGTTTAATTACTTGTAGCTCCATGGTCTTAATTTTTAAATAAAATAAATTATTATAGTATTGTGATGAATGAAATAAATGAGAAAATGTTATGAATGAAATGCTGTTTTTATAGAGAGATCCTTGCGTGTTATTTTTTCTATGACGTCATTTGAATGAATTTCAGTTGTTTTCGATGAAGTTTTCGAATATTATAAATTATCGCAGTATTATGATAGTTTTAAAAATATTTCGGAGGAATGTATCGCATTTTAGAGATGTTTAAACCAGGCAATTTATATTTCAATGCCGTCATTTGAATGAAGTTCATTTTTTTCGATGAAAGTTTAAGTTTTGAAATATAATAAATTAATGTAGTATCGTGATAAGTTTTAAAATATTAGCGAGGAATGTATTGCATTTTAGACTTGTTTAAATAAAATTGCATTGAAGTTGGAAAGTGTTTCATAATCAATGTTTTAAACATGATTGATATTTCTTGTTTCTAATACTTTTTAAAACACAAGGAAGCGGTAAAAATGACCTCCGAAAAAATATTGATTTAGAAATGTTCGTCAAATGTTAACTTAGAGCTGTGAATGGTGGAAAAGTGCAATATTTGCAGCCGACAAAACCTAAAACTTATACACCTTTGTTTGTTATTTTTGCGTTTAATTGCAGCATAATGACATCTATATTGCTAAAATTATTTCTGTTCAATTAAAACAATGAAAATGACTCTCCTCAGTTTGGGAAATTAACAGTGCCGACGTATAAAGAGGGGAAAAATAGAAAATGAGGACTCAAAATTATTTATTACCAAGTGACATTTATTTTTATTAGATATTGTTCCGCATAAATTTATAAAAAGGCTTTCTTCTTAAATAATAAAAGACAATGTCTGTGTGTCTGTCTGTGTGTCTGTCTGTCTGTGTGTCTTATACACTATACGTTCAGCGACCGCGCGTCGGAGAGCTTCGAAATGTGGCAGTCGGAGACCGGGGGGGGGATGAGAAGGGGACACGTGAAAACCGATTTTTAAAATTTTAATTATTTTTTTTGTTATTGAATGTTTTATGCGATTTCGACCGTTCTTTGCCTTTTTGTCCTTTTTCCTCCACGATCCAGACGTCGTAGAAAAAAACAAATCACAGCACCGGAAAGAGCAGACAATTGCAAGTAAAAATATATGAATTTCAAATCTCAATTTTGATTTCTAATATTTTAAAACAAAAGTCACTTTTGGCTCAAAAAAACAATTTTTGGTTTTTAATTCTCGTAAAGTAAAAAGTACTCATAATTTCGATTAATAATTTACATTTTTAGAAAGCTCAAATATCTGGCATTCTTACAAATCCAATCTGGTCAAGAAATAATGAAAATTGACCGCAGCATCGCACTTTTAAAGACGTCATGATTTTATTTTTCTCGGCAATTCTCGGCGCCCGGAGAAGATCCCATTCTTCTCCTACAGCCCCGCCCAGAAATGGGGGGGGGGGGGTCGTCACGCCGTTGCATCGGGTTTTTTAAATGATAGAATTAAGAGCTTTGCATATGGTCATTATAAAATTTAAATGATTGAATTATGGTGGATTGAATTGTGGCGATGTATTGATTGCGATGTATTATTGTGGCGCAATGTATTGTTGTATTGTAAAAACTTAATTGTGGTCACGTTAAACATGTGGGTCCGTAAGTCCTTCCGAGAGGTTGGTGGGGGGGAAGGAGGGTACGTTCCCTGTGGATGCCTCCCCCACTGGGGTCCGGTCTAAATTGGGTGAATAAAAAGAAATTTATGGAGATTGTCTCGGAGGGCAAAGTAGTCCAGTGGTTAGCGCGCGGGAATTGCTCTCGGTAGGCCCGGATTCGATTCCCAAATTTGCCGCCGTTTTCACGCGGAGTACTATCACGTTAAACATGTGGGTCTGTAAGTCCTTTCGAGAGGTTGGTGGTAGGGGACGGAGGGTACGGTCCCTGTGGATGCCTCTCCCACTGGGTTCCGGTCTAAATTGGGTAAATAAAAAAAAAGTTATGGAGAATGTCGCGGAGGGCGAAGTACCCTAGTGGTTAGCGCGCGGGATTTGCACTTGGTAGACCCGGGTTCGATTCCCAAAATTGCTGCCATGTTCACGCGGAGTACGATCACGTTAAACATGTGGGTCCGTAATTCCTTCCGAGAGGTTAGTGGTAGGGGAATGAGGATACGGTCCCTGTGGATGAATCTCCCACTAGGTTCCGGTTTAAATTGGGTGAATAAAAAGAAAGTTATGGAGATTGTCGCATTTTAGAGATGTTTAAACCAGGCAATTTATATTTCAATGCCGTCATTTGAATGAAGTTCATTTTTGTCAATGAAGTTTCAATTATAATAAATTAATGTAGTATTGTGATAATTTTAAAAATATTACCGAGGAATGTATCGTATTTGAGAGATATTTGTATAAAATTGCATTGAAGTTGAAAAGTTTGTTTCATAATCAATGCTTTATGCATGATTGATCTTGTTATTTGCTAATGTTGGTCCCTGGTTTTATGTCCCTCCAAACTATTTTATGACACTTTAAGATTAATTTTCTGGTTCATTATGTCGAACTTGTGTACTTCAACGTTGAGTATTCATGGTGCACTTTTTAAACCTCAGTTCAAAATTTTCCATAAGAATTTTTTAAACAATTTTTTTGATAAAATATTTATCTCTTATTTCAACAGAGCTTGTCTTCGTTTTGTTTAATTTTGACCGATATATACTATTTCGAAAGCTTTATAAAAGAAATACTTCAATTATTATATTGCTCTTTACTTAATAGTTAACAGTTAATTTTTGTAAAATTACATGCAATTGAACGTATTATGATTTAAAAACTTTATTGTTTACCAGAACGCTTTATTGTAATATTTTTCGTTTGCATAATTTTGTACTACCACATTTGAGATTTCCATGCAAGAATTCATGAGAAATAAGATGTGGGGAATTTATTTTTGCTTCTTCAGAATTTAGTTCAAATGCAAATGAATGTTCTGAAAAATTGTGAAACGTATGAAAGAGGATAAAAAGTCATGGGTACAAAAAGGAGGAAGGAAATTCACCACAAAACATGTTCGGACTTTTGAATTATTCATGAGATCCTCTTGTGAGTATCACCTACATTAGAGATATGCATAAAAGTATAAACGCTTACATCGGCATGCACGTATTTTTTTACTATATGTGTACCTGTTCTTTCGATGAGATGAGCTGTTTTTAAATAGACTTTAACTTATTTTTTTTTTCACAAAACATCAAACGCAGCAGAGTAAAAACTCTAGAGAAGTATTGGGATTTGCAACTCTGTTAGCCATCCCACCTTTTCTTATATACTTATGGGTGGGATGGATGTAATAACATTTTAAAAACCTCGTAAATTTTTAATACCTTAAAGAGCTTTAACATTAACTCCCCAGCTTTGTACTCACATTGTTAACATTCCTGCATCTGGAATCTGGTTAACATATTTTCGGTAGTCCAGGCTGATATCGACATCTAGTATTGCGGACAGTTAAAGGAGGAGATCACATTTAAACAAAAAAATATTTTTTTATTTTCTATATTAATTGAATAAAAATGTAAAAATTATGATATAAATATCAACATCTTCCAATTAGAGATCGTTCTATAGTAAAATATGTGAAGCAATAGATAAACAAATCAAGCACATTTGCTAATTAAACTAACTCATGTAGAAAATTTCCAAACGTATCAGAAATGTCAAGACGCCAATAATTCAGTGATTCTTTAAATAAAATTTGCTGTTAACTTTTAAAATTGCCCTCCAGCGTTCTCCAATAAACACTATATTTGCGGACACAAAATGATTAATAAAACAAGAAAGATCAATCATGCATAAACATTGATTATGAAACACTTTCCAACTGAAATGTAATTTCATTTAAAAATTTCTAAAATGTGATTCATTCAGTGGTAATATCTTTTACATTATCACAGTACTACAGTAATTTATTATACTTAAATATTTAAAACTGTATCGAAATATAAATCATCTGATTCTTTATGCAAAATCAATGAATATTTCATTCATATAACTTGTATTTCAGACTCCAGAGCTAAATAATTTTGTGTGAAAAAAATTCAGCAATTCTTATGTAATTCATCTTACAATCGCTTGAGATATTTGCATTCTGCATATGTTAAAATTAGGCTTCCTTGAAGAAATAATAAAAGTTTAGGGATCATTTAAAATCACAACTATTGTAATTGCATAGGCACGGAATTTAGATACACAGATAATACACAGATAATATATATGTGTATGTGTATGTACTCAAAGTATTGGAATCGTGCCGAAGATCGGAACTCGAATTTTCAAAGGATCTACACGTTTTGGGACTTCTGGAACACGAAAAAACTACTTTTAGGAAGACGTCTGTGTGTGTAAGGGTGTATCTGTGTATGTTTCTGTGTGTCTGTGTGGATATTACATCCACTCTAATTGAAAAACTAATGGACCGAATTTCATACAATTTGGTAGGCATGTTTTTTGTGGGAAATCCTGATGTTCATTAGATTATAGTACGATTCGCAATAAAAGAATCTGCCTTCTTTGCGAAATGGCCGCAGAAATTGCCTTTATCCACTCTAGCTAAAAACTAATGAACCAAATTTAACAAAATTTGGAGTATAATATTTCAATAACCTACAAGTGATTTATATACCAAATTTAACAAAATTTTGTATATAAATCATTTGTAGGTTATTCTACTACGATTCGGGAAAAAGGAACGGGCTATTTTTGCGAAATGGCCAGCAAAAATCGTTATATATAAAAATAAAAGACTACGTGTGCTCAATTATATCAATTAAATTCCTATTTTGTATGTGATTTTTGACAACAAAAAGAATAAGACTAACCCCATTACTCTAGGACTAGCAGTTCTTGAGATATTCTAGTTTTTTCGCGTTTTCGCTACGCCACCTTTGACAATAAGTCCAGCTATCAAATGAGAACCAAATTTAAGTTTAACGTGTAAATTCAATGTCATTTAAAATACTTATGTTGTGCAGATAAACTCAAATTATCATTGAATAAATAAAGAGAACGAATATGAGTCTGCAGAGAAAGACATGTGCTGTCCACATCAGAATTTTTAACAATATTACACCAATGATTTATAGAAGTGAACGGGGATTATTTTCAGGCCATTTCGAAAAAAATGTATGATCTATATTTAAAGATCCATCAAATTTTTGTCGAATAAAATGTTCAACAAATTTAAGCTGTGTACCAAATTTTAACTCTCTAGGACGTAGGAAAGTGCATTTAAAATGCCATCAATTAAATTTATCAAGAAGAGTTATATAAAATTTAAAAAAAATGAAAAATTGTTATCTACCAAATTTATTTTAAAACATGAAAGCCACTCCCATATGCAAAACGTTTAAACAAATGGAGAGATATTTATTATATAATATCTCTCTCTTTTCTTTCTGGAAGATATCCCAAAGTCAGAATTTAATTGAATTTGTTTTTTTCCCTATATTAAATAATTTTTTTAATTAAAAAACTACTTAACATATTTTACTGAATTTTTTTTTATATATTCTATGGGATAATGTGAATATTTCCTAAAAATTTCGAAGCAATTCGTGAATTTTAAATTTACTTAAAAAATGTTTGAAAAATTAGGTCCCATAGGGTTCAATGTATTTCATTTTTTCAACCCGGGTTCAATAAAAAACTAATTGGGTGATATTATTTATTTATATTCCCATAGGTCCTACAGACCGTCTGAACAACATACTAAAATTTCATTTTGATAAACTCATTTTTACGGCAGTTATCGTGCTAACGGACAGACAGACAGACAGACAGACAGACAGACAGACAGACAGACAGACAGACAGACAGACAGACAGAATGAACAAAGTCATAAACACTTTTCAACTTTGTTGTAAAGTGTTAAAAACGAAATGCCGTCATGAAGGGAGAAAGGGAAACTGCATTCCTGCATAATCTCCGTAAATTTTTTGTACCCTAACGTGATTTAACATTAACATTCCTACATCTGGATTTTGGTTAACATCTTTCCTGTGGCCCAGGCAGATTTCTATATTGAATATTGCGCAGAGTTAAAGGTTAAGATCCCCTTTAAACAAAAAAATAAGTTTTGTATTTTATATATTCATTGCACAAAAATGTAAAAATTAAAAAAAATATCAAAATATTCCTATTAACGCGCGTTTTATAATGAAATGTGTAAAGTAATAAATGAACAAATTAAGCAAACCTGCCTATTTGAAATCGTTTTACACAAAACTACTATTTTTACCCTTTCACGCATTATAGCGTCAAAACTAAATAACCCAGAATCTCAAAACTGCAGGCTATTGCTTATTTACCTACTTCACTTAAATTTAAATAACCTGTCAACAAATTTTGATGTAATAAAATTCCACTAATGATTTTGGTTTATTTAACATTTAATCACAAAACTACTTGGATCGTACAGAAGTGATTGACACAAATGCAGTCACAGGGTGGAAAATATTTTATTCACAAAAACTGATCATTACATTAATTAGACAAACTCCTCATTCAAGTCCATGAACTTCTTCCATTTGGCCGAGAATTTCAGGATTGTTGTGGCAAACCATTCCGTGAGTGCGTTGGTGCATTATCTACGGCCTGCAATTCCCCGTCACATTGCAGTCGTCGACCTCCGAAGCGTCTTTAATTTTGTCGAACACGGCGTAATCCGAGGGAGTCGCATCGGGCGAGAACAATGGGTGCGGCAACACTGTGAAGCCTAACGCTGCTAAGGTGTCGCGGGTCTGGTGACTGGTGTGGGGGCGTGCGTTGTCATGTTGAAGGAACACGGGGCGTGACCATTTTCTCGGACGGCGCTGTTGAATGTGACGTTGCAGTTTCGCAGCAATTTCACAATACCTGTCGCTATCAATAGTGCGTCCAGACGGAAGCCAGTCCCCCAGAAGATTGTTGCCAGTGGTTTCTTTGTCGCCAACGAGGGCCGAGGCTTCTTAGGGCGCGGGCTTGATGCATGTTTCCAATCCATGGATTGGCGTTTTTTGTCGGGTGTCTCATTTGAGAACAACGACACGTCGCCCGTAACCAGTCGCGCGAAGAAGTCGCCCGGATCGTCATCGTGCAGTGCAAGCAGTTATCTGCATATTGCGAAGCGTTTCTGTTTCTGCTGAGATGCCAGTGCATACGGCACCAACTGCGCGCACACTTTCTCATACTTCAAATTGTTGTGAGCAATTGACTGCAATGTTCCTTGCTCAAGCCCTGTTTCGTTCTGCAGCTCAACAAATGTTATGCGCCTGTTCGCCATAATTAAACTCGACACGGCGTCTACATTTGCTGCTGTATGCTATGTTGAAGGTCGTCTTGTGCTCACGTCTTTGGCTGCAATTTCCTATCCATTGTTGAACTTGACCAACCAACGGAACACATTTCGCTTTGACGGTGCTTTGTCTCCGCACACCGACACCATACGACGATGGATATTACCTCCAAAAAGCCCCTCTTTCCACAAGTCCAGGAGTCTAATTAGCAACTGATGTCTAATTTCCAGGAGTCTAATTAGCAACTGCTTAAAGCAGAAGCGGAAAGAGTTTCTCTCTGTTACCTAATAGCACTGGATGCCGGCATGATATTAAGAATTTTATCAACACTTTCCAACATAGTTGAAAAGTGTTTATGACTTTGGTCATTCTGTCTGTCTGTCTATCAGTTCGCACTATTACTGCCGTAAAAATGACTTTATCAAAGTGAAATGTTAGTATGTTGATGAGGCGGTCTGTGAGACATATAGGAATGTAAATGGATAATATCACCCAATTAGTTTTGGATTGAACCGGGGGTTGAAAAATTGAAATACATTGAATCCTATGGGACCTAATTTTTCAAGAATTTTTCAAGCGAAGTTAAATTTTACAAATTGCTTCGAAAATCTTAGAAAATATTCATATTATCCCATAAAACATACAAAAAAAAAGAAATTCAGCAAAATATGTTCGATATTTTTTAAAATAAAAATTACAATAATAATTACACCCATATATAAGATGAAGAGATCACGTGACCCACTTCAAAATAAAATATGAATCTATCGTTTTTCCCAGAGCAAAAATTGTGATTTTTAAAGTTATATTTAGTGCTGCATCCGTCCTAAAACCGATTTATTTTTACGTTTTTTCTGTGCATCTATATTCTGTTCCAGTGTAATTACAATAGTTTTGAGTTTAAATGATCATCAAACTTTGATTATTTCTACAACGAAGGCTAATTTTAATGGTGCAGAATGTAAACAAATGATTGTAAGATGAGTTGTATAAGAATTGTTGAAAATGTTTTCACGCAAAATATATTTAACTCTGGACTCTGGAATAAAAGTGTATGAATGAAATATTTACTACTTCTACATAGAGAGCCAGGCGATTTATATTTGGATGACGTCATTTGAATAAGTTCATTTTTTTCGATGAAGTTTTAAGTTTTGAAGTAAAATGAATTATTGTACACCTGTGATAATTAAACAATATCACCTCTGAACGTTTCGCACTTTAGAGGTGTTTAAATAAAATTGTATTACAGTTGGAAAGTGTTTCATAATCAATGTTGTATCAATGATTGATCTTTCTTGTTTACCTTCGAATGAGTTTGAGGACTCGCAAATTGTTATGATGCATAAACATATTTGGCTTTTATGTGCAAGTATGTTGCATGCCCCGGTGTAGCCCCAGGAATAAAAGGGGCGGAGTAGCAATTACTCAATGTATATAATGTGTAGGGTATATGCTCTATAGCGATGCTCCCTCACAGACAAGATGTGATTGATGTGACTCCATGGTTTGAATGCACTTGACAGTGGTAGTAAATTGGCATTTGTTACAAGTTTATAAAAGAGAACTTGTAACAAATGTCAAATTGTAAAACAACAAATCTCTAGAAATTTATAGCTCCTTTCAGGTGGGGCTCACATCGTGGCCCGGTCCAGGACCTCCCGGCTGTGGGAACCCCTCCGGTCGTCATTTTCTATTGGAACGCATAAGAAATAAGCGTCACATCGCAGGCCAGTAAAATTAGTTGAAATGGAACCGCCCTTTTCTTGCACAGTAGGGAGATATCGAATGAGAAGACGAGGTGACTTCCACCCCATTTTTGTTCCCCGTTTTAAAATATCCGAAGGGGCTCCATTTTAAAATGTAAAAATGAGACTCAATTCTGATCTCGTGAGGAAAGGTTTCCAAATGTGGCTGCGCACTTGTTTTCCGATCCGATATGTATTCCGCAAGTCCGATCTGATATGCATTTTGATGCAGTTTGTAGGCACGGTGTTCACTGCCCCTCTCTAGCGGCAGCCAGATGCATACAGCACGGAGCCAACTCCTTTTTTTACCGGCTGTGACCACGTAAACTCAGGTGTAGTTCGTAGTCCAGCGCAACCTTTCAGCCAACGAAGTTCATGGCCGCTCTAAGCCAAGTCGCGCTAGGGCAGAGCCAGATCGAAAGTTGCTTTCATCGGGCCGTGGCGGTCATAGGAACAGCGGGGGCTTCGCCAATTTTGATACGCAGTACCACACAACTCTGAAAATAGACTGCTTAGTGTGGACAACTTTTTTGGACCCTTGTACTACATTTAAGTCGTGACAATTGTGGGTGCACTGCAAGAACAGTACTCGACAGCAGTGTTGATCTCACCTCACGACCGAGTCGCCATGAGCGGAGCGTTCGCGAGGTTCAACCTTGGGCCTCTATGCAGTACACGCCACCCGTCAGCTGAGTGCTACAACCGTCATCGGAACGGCATGTGTGAGGAATACCACCGTAAAGTTCATGAGGAATGCCACCCAAACGGCATCGGCCTGTACGTAGTTCCCGGTTCTCCAGAAATCGATGAGCCAAACCGACAATTGTAGGGAGGAGAGCGTAGTGAATTGTGATTACCGAGTCCGTGATAATCCGCGATGGTATCCCGAATTCAGCGACCTCTCCAATAAACCGTGCATCCTTATGAATTATGCTTTAATTGAGTGACCGAGACATCTTCATCAGGATATGTGAATTATCTCATGTTGGATTACTTGGCATCTCATCTAGGAGAAGATGTCGTAATATTTAAGTTCAATTGTATTGTCATGTGTTATTTGTGTATTAATATAATCTAAGAGTTAGTACTAATTTAAGCTGTGGAAATTTTCCGCACTGCACTACTTGCATTTAAAATTAATGAGAAATTTAATAGCAAATATATTAATTAGCCCGTGCACCCCGAGATCAAGCATGGTAGATTTGAGGGTAATGTAACTGGGTTTATTATGTTATTATTATTGCCAATGTTGAACATTTTATGTGTTTAATAAATGTGTAGTGGCCACAAAATTGACTGGTTATTTTAGTGTAACGCAATGTAGTTTGATCCTTCCGGATCGTACTATACGTTTGTAGGTTCAACTGAGGGACAGTATGGATAAGTAGTAGTAGTGTATTTATGCAAATTTCACCTCACCACACAAGTGAATTTCGTGATTCGGATGAAAAATGTTGAAATTGTTAATTTGAAGAAGATCCGGTTTTAATAAGGATCTTAGCTCAAAATTTCACTTTTGTTTTTTAATTAACCTGACACCTGTTAGTTTGTAGGAAAAATGATATGTTGAATGATTCAGGCTTTTGCTTCAACTTTATTTCAAGAGAAGGAATAGTTTTGTTGGAATCATTTTTCAACAGATGATTAATTTCTTCCGAGATATATTGAAAGTAAATTCATCTGAACTTTGATCTCATATTTTATTCATGAGACTAACTTCGTCATTTTTCAACCTTCAACTTTTCATATTTTTGGAAGTAAAAAACTCATTTTAATTCATCACAGCAATTAAAAGTGTCTAGATGTCAAGGGAGAAATTGTTTCTTTGCGGATATTTGCACAGGAAGAATTCTGTGATAGGTAGAATAATTTTATCACAATAATTTTTCACTCACCATTTTTCTGATATCAGTTACATTTCATTTATTAACGTAAACTTTAAAACTTACTTTTTTACATTTTTGAAGAAATATTGAGTTCCCAAACATATTCAAATTAAGGATTTTAAAGGAAAATGAAAAAGGTTGATGACTTGAATATAGACTCAGTGAAATTGATATTGCAATACTAAGAATGGGATGTACAATTAACTTAAATTTTATGGACAAACACTGTTTGTAAATAATACACAATAAAATTTCCCATGCAAAGGAAAACATCTATTAGGCAGAAAATGGCTTACGTATCCATACTAAATCGGCAAGGATCTGTCTCTGTTAGCAATGCATTTCTCTACCCGTCTCGACAGTAAATAGTACATTTGTCATATAATGCCTTGATGTAATGCTCGCTAAGTTTGGACAACATGTTGAAGAATATTTTCTGATATCTGCAGTGGTTTGCCAAATTCTGTAGATAACGTTTTATTCTATCGCAGACATTTCCAATTGGGGATAATCTGCGTATCTGGAAGACTATGGCAGCATGTTGTACGTCTATACATATCTGTAGTATGCTTGCCATGTGTGTACGAGCGCTATCGTAGTGAAAGAGGTATTATCCCCCCGGGGCCAGCCACTCTTTGAAGTGGTTACGAATCTTAGCTCTGTAGCTCTGGTCCTCCAACCTGGGGGCATAAAAATCGGGTTATCTGGATGTCGATGGACCGCCCGTCGAACCGGTGAGGCAATCAGACCCCGACTCTTCCGGGTGGCCGTGACCACTGGACTGTGCCTATTCATGGTCTGAGCCGAGGTCCGGCCGGTGGCTGGGTTTGGTCTTGGCGGGTGTTCTTCGGGACTCTGCCCGGTGAATGATTCCGTCGAGAACGTGGCACCTGGCTGTGGCTTTGCCGGATTGGAGATTTTGCCTCTGTGCTTTCTCCCTTTGTAGTCATCATAAACCCATAGGTTGCCGCGGGAGTTGGACCTTTCTCTGTCTCTCAAAGAGGTATTATTCACAATAGTTGTGATGGGGATTGCTATGGGTTCCAAAATTTCAGTAACATAACTCCGAGTTGCTATAACTCACTTTCAATACACACCAGGATGGAACGGCTATCATAGCTGATCGATTCCTATACTATAAAGTCCGATGCTATGTGAATGTGGGCCGTTTGATATAGTTGGATTAATTGTTATTTTGCCACTTCGCATCCATATTATTTTCTGACCATTTTTGAATTCTAAGCTGTAGCTGGATTCATCACTTAAAACGACTTGGCGCCATTTTGCATACCAGGCTTCTCTGGAACGGCGCAAATTCAATCATTGTCGACGGTGAGGTAAGTGGTAAGCAGCGCAATAAACGACGCGAATACACCTAAACTTTAGAAATACGACTGGAAATTCTATGTATCGGCGAGTGATAGATTGGCAGGTATCACAGCCCATTTGACGGCCTGTGGCGTGAGTGCAAGTAAAATTAGTTCAAATTGTTCTTCGAATTCGAAATATATTTTGACCAGATACCATGTGTTTCAGCTCCAACTCTATAGGTGTGGGTGCTTTGTTTGTATTCCATGAGAACTAGTGTTTTATTTATTCTGAACAACCGAATCGTTGTTGAATAACAAGTTTAATTTAAAATTTGTTTTTAGAAAAGTAGATTTCGACTTATATCGGAATTACTTCAGCGATGTTACGACACAATTTTAGTAATTTACATATGTCATCGGGATCCTCTTGTGTTCGATTTTTTTTGCAAACAGAAAAGAGAAAATAGTTGCTGATGCTGCAATTTCAATGCACTTTTTGTATTTCGAACATTTCAGTAAGGATCATTCTTCTTGTAAGATGTGGACATGATAATTCAAGACTGAATGCTCATATTTGCTACGAAATTGATACATTATGAAAAATACTAGAGCTAGTTAGAATAATTTGTAATTAGCTTGATCAGAACGTTTAACATTGCATGCATCAAAGTTTCAAATTTCAAGTATTCAGTGAATTTTTTAGAATGTGTCTTTCGCGAAATATGTCCTAGCACTGATACAACATCTAAACATCAATAAGTGTTAGCGTTTAAAAAAGTGCGTGGGAGTTGCTGTTGTTTTCTTGCGGTGTCCTTTTAGTAAGGTCATTTTTCTTCATTTTGTTGTAGTATTTTTCAGTATGCGGAACTTTATCTTTCTCCTTATGCATTTTATTCCCCCTATTTGTGTAGCCAAACGTTTTGCATTTCAATCATATTCTGTGTTTTGCATCTCTTTCATTACACTAGGTGGCGCCACCAATGTTCCATTTTACAATTTCGGTATTATGTAGCTCACAGCTCAGTTCACTCAAAGTGAACTAGCACAGTTGAGCTTTTTTTTCACTCTTCGCAGTGTAAAAGAAAACTAAATGCACAGAAATGATCTTCTGATTTTCAAATTTTAGTTCCTCAGCAAGTTCTTGTGTCCTTTCCTTCCAGCGACGGAAAATAACATTCTGTTTTCAATTTTAAAAATAGTTAAATTGCATTAGAAAATAATAATGTTCAATAACAAGCTAAATCACCTAATTATCTACAAAACATTTCAGAGGTAATTTCTTTTTCTCTTCCCAGATTATGCTACAAATAAGCACAATGTGTTTATTCTTTGCTTTACTGCAGAGTTTTGTCAAAAATAATAAATGAGAAATATCCTCAGGGTATAATCATTTTTACATTTCCGACAAATTGCTCCACATAGAATTTTCAGAATTGTAATAAAAATATAAGTACATACATATTAGCCTGGAAAGAAGTTTATAATTTATTGACTTAGGACACAGTAAATTTCAATAATGTTTACTTAAATACGAAGATAGGCAAAGCTATATTAAGTTCATTAGAAATTTAAAGTAATTGTGGATTTATACTTGTAATTATTATAATATGTTTGAGCTATCTATATCGATAATTGATATAGATAATTTATTTTCACAGTACTCGTGCATAGAAGACCTTCTAAAGCTTAAAAAGTTGTTATTAGTGTAGTTGTTAATAGTAGAATTGCTTCGCTTTTATTAAAGACAACAAAATAGTTTTGACTGAACTAGTAGCATACAACTCATTAATTTTTTGACAAAACTATGAAAACTTGCATAATGAGCAACTGAGTCGTCAGTCATACCACATAGAACTCATTAAATTTATAGATGATTGCACGGGGATAAAAGACTACCCCGTAAAACAATTTCAAGCATGTTACTGAAAGTTCAGAAACGCAGAAATGCATCAGGCACATAATATCTGCCACTTATCTTTAATGGATCATTGGCAAGGATAGAAAACATTTTGAACAAGCTTTGTGATCATTGTGTAAAGTTATTATTTCTTCACAGTGTAGATAATTTTGTACCAATAAATATCAAAATTATTATTTATTTATGTAATCATTGTTTTCTTTCGTAATTTGTATACTTCGTCCCTTTCTGAGAACCCATGTCATGCATCGAAAAGTGGTTTAAGTCAGCAGTTTTGATTTTTCGTATCTCTGGGACTTTTTATGATAAAATGCTGAAATTTTGTACATCACCTTTTTAGTGTATGGGGCACATTTTACTCATTGGAAATGTTTTTGTACGGGGGCCGTATAAAAATTTAAGTTTTGTATTTCTTAAAATTTAATTGCCTTGAAAATTTTTATCGATTTCATAAAATTATGTACCTTTTTTACTTAACATTGTAATTTATTATATATGTCTAAGATCAAAATTTAGCGAATAAAAGCGCCTAGGTCAATGTTTTTGGGACACCCTGCATACACACACACACACACACACACATATATATATATATATATACAGGGTGTATATAAACTGTTTTGACAAAATAAGAAGGGTGATAGTACTAATCTAGCTCTTTTTGTATATAATTACTTTTTCTATCCTTTTCGCATTACTGTTTTACATTTCTTACGAATGGCAACAGTGGATCATTTTTTTTTCTTTGCGAATGGCAGCACTGGTCCTTCATTCAGGGTTCCAGGGTTCGAATGGTCCGGGCATATATATATATATATACAGGGTGTTTATAAACTGTTTTGACAAAATTAGAAGGGTGATACTACCCATTAAGAGAAACAAGATTTACAATGGAACCTAGGGTCGCATTCCACTCTAAGTGTCAGAAAAGCGTAAAGTTAAAATTGAACTTTCAACAGTGAAAATAAGGAGAATTAACGCAATCATAAGTTGCACAATCCCATTTATTTTCACCAGAGAAAAACTCAAAGTAAATGCTCAAAGTGACGGCCAAGGGTGCTCTTGCACAATTCACAATGACGAATGAACGACTGGTGCACCCTTTCGAAGACACCTGGTGTCGTGTTTATCCTGTCCGCTGCAACAACGATTCTCGCGACGAAATTTTCTACGCAGTCCACAAGCGTCTCGTACACCAATGATTTTATGTGGCCCCAGAAGTAGTCCGATGAGTTGAGGTCCGGTGAGCGTGGAGGCCAAGCCACAGGTCCACTACGTCCAATCCACCGTCAGGGATATGTGGCATTCAAGAAGTGTCGGATGACTAGAAGTGACTGTGATGTTCTGAAGATGTGATACTTCTCCGGCACGACAGCTTTGTCGTCCAAAGTGGCGACTTGTGCTGCTTGTTGGACGTGTTTCGAAGTTACTCTTTCCTGACACTCAGAGTGGAATGCGATCTTAAGTTCCATAGTAAATATTGTTCGTCTTGATGGGTACTATCACCCCTCTTATTTTGTCAAAACAGTTTATATACAACTTGTATATATATATATATATATCTTTATATATATATATATATATATATATATAAATACCGTAGCTTGCTAAAAATATGAAGGATACTATGCAAATATGTATATGTAAAGAAATTAAAGTTATTAAGTAAATAGAATGACAATGCAAAATACATTTAATCTTGATCCATCTAATAGAATTGTTACTAAGTTATATGAGAAAAAAGACTTTTAATTTTAACATTAATAAAATCTTATTATTTAATTCCTGCAACTCGATTCAATTGTTTAGAAATATTATACTTAATCAGCTTTTTAGAATTTATAGATTATCTGATAAAACATTTCATGCTATACATATAAATAATCTCAAAATTACGAGCTATTTATATAAATATACCTCTTATTTAGTAAATGGTATAGTTAAAAAGTTTAGATTAGCTGGATTTTCATGAAATCTATTCATAGTATCTTATATTAGCCAGACATAACCTTTCTCTGGTATTAATAATACTTTTATTATTACATCCTCTTCAATATCAGCCTTACTTTTACTATTATTATCCCCACTTTTTGTAGCTCTTTTTGTATATAATTACTTTTTCTATCCTTTTCGCATTACTGTTTTACATTTCTTACGAATGGCAACAGTGGACCATTTTTTTTCTTTGCGAATGGCAACACTGGTCTCTTCATTCAGGGTTCCAGGGTTCGACTGGTTTGGGCATATGCTGAGCTTTTCCAGGTATTCATGCTTTTTTTTATTTTTCCTTCTTTATGTATGCTGTCCAAGTAGAAATAGTTTACATATATAATCTATCTATTTCTACAGAAACATGCATTTTTTGTGTTTGCTTCGTCAAAATACTTGGACCAGAAGAAGTGTTTTGCGAAGTGAACAAGTCAATTTTTTAAGGCCTAGCCCTTGTCCACGTGTATAGTAATAATGCTTGATTTTTTATGTTTTTCAATTATCGTTTCCATACCATTGCAATTTTGTTGATTTTCTTTAACTTGATGACTCGTTGCTTGTATTTCTTTCCATTTGATTGAAGATTTGCTGTTTTATACTTTTATTTTGTGGGTGTTTTAGAAAGTTAGGTTTATCGAGTTACAGCTTCTCACTTTTCTTTCATTGGATTTTCAAACTATTATTATATATATATATATATATATATATATATATATATATATATATATATATATATATATATATATATATATAAGGTACAGAATTTTATGAAATCGATAGAAATTTTCTGAGGATTAAATTTTAAGAAATACAAAATTTAAATTTTTATACGCCCCCCGCACAAAAACATTTCCAATGAGTAAAATATGCCCCATACACTAATAAGGTGATGTACAAAATTTCATCATTTTGTTATAAAAAGTTCCAGAGATATGTTTAAATAAAATTGGTGAGGGATGAATCACAAATTAAAACGAAAATGTTTACAGCAAGAGTGCAAATGACGCAACGCAGAAATGCATCATAGGCAAATAATATCTGCCTCAAGCGAATGCAGCTCTGTATTGGCATGGATGGAAAGATTTTGAACAAGCTTTGTAATCTTTGTGTCAAGTTATTATTTCTACACTGTGTATATACTTTTGTTCTAATAAATAACAAAATTATTATTTATTTATATAATCATTGTTTTCTTTCTTAATTTGTGTATGACTCCTGAAACGCGACCCATACCGGCATGATTTTAACCCTCTGAGAACCCATGTCGATGCATCGAAACGTGGTTTAAGTCAGCATTTTTTTCTTTACTTATCTCTGGGACTTTTTATGATAAAGATAAAATGCTGAAATTTTGTATATCACCTTATTAGTGTATGCGGCATATTTTACTCATTGGAAATGTTTTTGTACGGGGGCTGTATAAAAATTTATATTGTGCATTTCTTAAAATTTAATTTTCTTGCAAATTTTAATCGATTTCATAAAATTCTGTACCTTTCTATGCGCAACTTTGTAATTTATTATATATGTTTAAAATCAATATTTAAGGAATAAAATTCGAGGTCAATGTTTTTGGGACACCCTGTATATATATATATATATATATATACAAACACAACGGTTCAGCAGACGATAATTAGCTAAATATTTCAGAAATGAAGCTGGAATTTCCATGAACGCCTGTAATTGTGGCTTCTGTTATCAGTTTGTCGAAATTATCAACAAAGTAGCTGAAAAAAATGAGCAAATGTTGCAGAATATTTTACAGTGTAGGGTCATTCTTTAGATAAATAATCCAAAGTATTCAACTCAAAATTATTCTAATGAAAATAACGAAACGAATGTGTTTCAGTTTAACTTTACAGGTACACAAACAACCACGCTGTAAAATAGTCACTATTATTGCGATTTCAAGGTTGCTTTACATGTAACTGCATTATTTTCCTTATGAGAAGTAAACATTTAATATCTTTAAAACGTTGCCTTTTTTTACGTTTATTATCAATAAGTCATAGCCACTGGCTTTTCAAGAACTTCAAATTTAGCTCATGCTTAACATTCATAATAGCATAAAATCGAATAGTCATGGAAATTCTATTTACTTTTTATTTACTTTCTAAATAGAATTCTAAAAGAAATTCTAGTTACTTCCATAAATAGTAAATATAAACATCTTAAACACTGATTTTTCGTTGGAAAGGCAAATGTGGATAATGGTGTCACATAGAATATCTGCTTTTTATCCTTTCTGGGGCTCACCAGGCAGGACCTGGCTCAAGACCCCCTTTTGGTGTTGGACTTTCTGAGAGTGAATGGGCTTATGGACCTGATCTAGCACTGCTGGTCTTGGGGATGAGAAACAACAACAAACAACAACAACAACAGAATATCTGCTGGAAATAAAACTCCCCGATGTTAGGAAACATTTAAATCTTTAAAATATTATTTATTATCAGTAAACTTTAACTACTGCGACTTTAAAACGGCCTCATAACATTCTCCAGAACACAAAGCTGGATGTTTATAAAAATTCTCAGTACCGTACTATATATTTTCATAAATCTTAAGGGGTCTCAGGAATTTTAAAATGCCATAACAGAGTGCTTCATATCCCGTGCTTCACATTTTCTTTTGTACCTTTTCTTCTATACATTAGTAATATTAAATAGTTTTGGCCAATAAGTGAATACCTGTAGAATATATGATAATTTCTTTTAAGGGGACGGTGGACGTCGAATTTTCTTTTATTCATTTATTGACTTAGAAACATGAAAATTTGTATAAATATTCCTCATAACATTACTATATAAAATACCATTAAATTTTTTTCAATTTTATTATAATTTGGTATTTTCTTTTAAATTTAATTTTTTTAACGAAAATTTGAAAATGCTTCTTGCGTGCCATTTGCTCACATTTTTGATTAATTTAACATTATGATCACTCCAAAACACATTATGAACAAATTTGGGTTTTCATTTTTAAATCCCTTAGAAAGTTAATTTTTTTAAGATATTTTTCTGCGTTAACACTTAATTTTCATCATTTAATTAGGTTCTTATTCACTTTTAATTATCTTAATAAAGTCCAATTATAAAATGCATACAAAGTTTCATTAAAAGGTATAAAAGGTGTCTTCTTGCCAAATTCCATGCATCTCAGACAAAAATTAAGACGCATGGAGTATTTTAAAAATGTAAAACATTTGAAAATTCCGTTTCGAAAAAAAATGCATTCAACCTTTTGCTTACGGGTAGGACAGCGTCCACCCAAACGAAGAACCTCCCAAAAAGACAGGTATTTGACATGCCCTATCCCAAACAGTTCGATCCCCCTTTGCAGGCATTGCCGTCCATGGAAATCGCCGACGGAAATATTGCACCTGCTGCTGCAGGCAAATACCTGACTTTTTGGGAGGTTCGTCGTTTGGGATTGACGCTGTGCCACCCGTAAGCAAAAGGTTGAATGCATTTTTTTTCGAAACGGAATTCAAGAAATTATACTTTAAAATAAAAAGTGTATAAAGTAGTAGGCCTCCACGTAGTGCACCTTGGGTAATGCTAAATTTACTAATTTACTCTCTAATGGCCTAGCGGCAAACGACCGGCATTTATCAACAATTTAAAATAAAAACATTTGCATTATTAAATTTTTTTACGTATTACGTCTAAAATATAATTAAAGAAGGGAAAGTAGTAATTTTGCAGTATTGAATATCGGCTGAAAATAGAATACTCTGTTGATAGGGAAATTCTAAAGCAATGCGAACTATGCATACTCTACAGAAACCCAATGCTTGCTGTAGAAACACATCTGCAAATGAGGTGACAAACTGTCTCAAATTTTTCAAATTTTTGTTAATTACAGAAATTTTTCTGGAAATCCTTAGTGTTACCTTTATCATTTTTCATTAGGACAACAGTATACTTTTAATTATACAGATTTCGAAAAATGACCTAAGTTTGGATTCTTTTCTTATAAATCAGCTACTTGGAGATAAATGCATTAATTTTTCAAATTTAAAATATAAATATTTATACTTACAGAAAATTATTAATTACAATTATTTTTATTTTATTTTTGAAATTCTTTATTGAGAGAAATGCACTCTGTTTTGTTTTGACATGTCTCAATTTAAATATTTAATACATTTGAACATATATCTCCAATGTGAAATCACGACCTTTTGAATAATTTCTTTATTTCCATCTTCAGTGTCTTAATTAGGTAACTGCGCATATCATGACCTGTTTTTAACTTGATTTCTTTTAATATTATGAGAAACAACATTTTATTTTACTAGCTAAGCACAGAAAATAATTCAATCGAAGCAACGTCACACTATTCTTCTAATCAGACAGTTTCAGAATATATTATTAATTTATTCGTGAGATATCATGTATGAAACAGAACAGCGTTTCGCAATAAATACAGTTTAAGTATCACATCAAGCATCCAAACAACGGATTTAGTGCTTCATTGTTTTGATTCTCTTTTCATCTTTAATATCTTTTGATTATTATATATTTTCTCATATCTTTTAATTATCTCATACCTCAAATGATTGCTTTCATTATTACTTTCCATATATACATAATGTATAAGGAAAGTAATGTGACGGGGTCGAAAATTCGAATTCGAATTTTCGACAGGAGAGCACGTTTCAAGCATCCCTGATAACGAATCGAACATTTTTTAGGTAATGTCTGTGTGTGCGTGTGTGTATCAGTGTGTCTGTGGAGACGATATCTCACGAATGAATAGAGCGATTCGAATGAAATTTGGTTCAAAAATCACAATCCATGAATACTGGAAGACTATTGTTACTTTCCTTATATACATAATGTATAAGGAAAGTATTGTGACGGGGTCGAAAATTCGAATTCGAGTTTTTGACGGGAGAGCACGTTTCAAGCATCCCTGATCACGAATCAAACATTTTTGAAGTGATGTCTGTGTGTGTGTATATGTGTGTGTGTGTGTGTGTGTGTGTGTGTATGTGTGTGTGTGTGTGTGTGTGTGTGAAAGTATGTGTGTGTGTGTGTCAGTGAGTCTGTGGAGACGATAACTGACGAACGAATGGACCGATTCGAACTAAATTTGGTACAAAAATCACAATCCGTAAACACTGGAAGCCTATTGTTTTTATACGTAATCGAATGTTCAGAACCCCCCTTAATTTTCGAATGAAATTTTGAAAAAATCGTCAAAAAATCAAAACCGCTAATAAAGTTACGCAAATAGACATTCCTTATGTAATTTTTCATTAGAAAACGATTGGCATAAATTTTAGAACGCTAACATGAACCGTTCTCGAGATATTGTGCATTTTTCAAAAAAATTATGAAAAAGTCACATAAAAAAAAAAAAATTCCTATTGAGAAACATGTTCACTTTTCATATGTAATACCATGCGATAAATTGAGTGACATCATTCTCGTGGATCTAGCTCGTTCCATTCATGAAAAAATATACTTTGAATAATACTTTTGTATTTGAACGCCAATAGTTATTTATCTGCTGTAAGAATAACTTTTTTCTTAGTGCATAACGCTTGGCGAGATTTTGGCGACGAATTTGGCGGAATGTCGCCAACTTGGCGACTTTTTTGAAATGTTGCCAAATTAATGAAAATCTCGCCAAATGGATAAAAATGATGCTAAATCAATGAAAATGACGACTAATTGTCGAAAATTCAATATCTTGGAAAGAATATTAGTATCTACTATAAGAAAAACCTATTTTGTTACTGTAAAAGTAGTAAATTCATTACATTATATAAGGAAAGTCATGTGCTGCCCACATCAGATTTTTTTAAAATACAATCGAATGCGCAGAACCCTCCTTAATTTTCAATGAAATTAAGAAAAAATCATCAAAAAATCAAAACCTTTAATAAAGTTACGCAAATAGACATTTCTTATGTAATTTTTCCTTTACATAATGTATAAGGAAAGTAATATGACGGGGTCGAAAATCCAAATTCGAATTTTCGACGGGAGAGCACGTTTCAAGCATCACTGATCACGAATCGAACATGTTTTGAGGTAATGTCTGTGTGTGCGTGTGTGTGTCAGTGCGCCTGTGGAGACGATATCTCACGGACGAATAGAGCGATTCGAATGAAATTTGGTACAAAAATTACAATCCATGAATACTGGAAGACTCTTGTTTTAAAACACAATCGAATGTTCAGAACCCTCCTAAATTTTCGAGTGAAATTTAAAAAAAATCAGCAAAAAATTAAAACCTTTAATAAAGTTACGCAAATAGACATTTCTTATGTAATTTTTCCTTAGGAAACGATTGACATAAATTTTAGAACTCTAACACGAACCGTTCTTGAGATATTGCACATTTTTCAAATAAATGTATCAAAAAGTCCTATTATGAAAAAAAATATTAACTGCTAAGAAACACATTCAGTTTTCATATTTAATATCATGTGAAACATTTGGTGACATCATTCTCGTGGATCTAACTCGTTCCATTCACGAGAAAAGATACTTTGTATAATACTTTTGTATTTGAAAGCCAATAGTCATTTATCTGCTTTAAGAATAACTTATTTCTCCGTCCATTACACTTGACGAGATTTTGGCGACAAATTTAGCGGAATGTCACCAACTTGGCAGAATTTTTAAATATTGCCAAATTAACGAATATCTCCCGAAATGGATAAAAATGACGACTAATTGAAAATGTCAATATTTTTGAAAGAGTATAAGCATCTACTATAAGAATAGCACTTTTTTTAACTGTAAAAGTAGTAAATTCATTGCATTATATAAGGAAAGTCATGGGTTGCCCACACCAGATTTTTTCATCTTATTATTATAGAGTAAAATTAGGATGAAGCAATTTGTATCATTGTCTTTAATTTGAAAAATCATGCTAAAATTAGAAAGTAAGTCATTATAATCGATACCATTTTTTTTGAAATACGGAAAATTTTTTTGATAAGTTGTAAAGATCCTTACTACTCCAACTGGGAATCGAACCATAGATCTCCAAACTGGCCAGCTAACGCTCTACCGTTGATCTACCGGGACGAAATTGCAATCTCTTATAGTCGACGTGGACTCTGCCATCTCCACCCTCTAATATCAGATTGGCTGGCAACTAACAATCTGACTGACCACCTCCTGCTATTTTTACCTCAGGTTAGCTTCCTACCACTACTATTTTTACCCAGGTTAGTATCCTGTGGGGTCTTTATCCTTTCAATTTGAAATTTGCGCCCAATCTTCCAAAGTCCACTGAATTCGTACTAATCGTATTAGGGTCACTTTCAGACCATCGATATCTTTGAACTAGCCTACAGGGTTAATTTGTTCAGACGCCATTGTAAAGGGCCTTGCTGCTCCAACGGGGAATCGAACCCTGGATCTCCGAACTGGTTAGCCGACTCTCTATCGTTAAGCTACTGGGACGAAATTGCAAGCTATTATCGAAGTGGACTCTGCAGTGTATTAAATTTGAAGTCTCAGCAATTTTTACTTTCCCTGCAATACATGGTAATGTATAGGGAAAGTATTGGAATCATGCCGAAAATCGCAACTCGAGTTTTCGACGGATCTACACGTTTCGAGACCTCTAGAATACGAAAATACCATTTTTAACGTGACGTCTGTGTGTGTGTCTGTGTGTCTGTGTGTCTGTCTGTCTGTGTGATTGTGTGTCTGTCTGTCTGTGCAGATTTTGTATCCACTCTAACTAAAAAACTAATGGACCGAATTTCACAAAATTTTGTAGGTAAGTCACTTGTGGGCGGGGCTGGTGCTGATTAGTTTTGGGTACGATTCGGAATAAAATAACCCGCCTTTTTTGTGAAATGGCCCGCAAAAGCTTGTATCCACTGTAGCTGAAAAACTAATAGACCGAATTTCACAAAATTCGGTAGATGAGTCACGTATTGGTCACCCTGGTGCTGATTAGATTTTGGTACGATTCAGAAAAAAATAACCTGCCTTTTTTTGCAAAATGGCCCGCAAAAATTGCCAAAATCTAAAATAAAAAACTACATATGCTCAAATATATCCATGAAATGCTTGTTTAATACGTAATTTTTAACGAAGAAAACAATAAGACCAACCCCATTACACAAGGACTAGCCGTTCTCGAGATATTTTAGTTTTTCGTATTTTCTCTACGCCACCTTTGAAAATAAGTCCGGTTATCGAATGAGAAAGAAAATTGAATTAAAGGTGAAATAAATTTAATTAAAATAAAGAGAATGTGGATATAAGGCTGCAGGGAAAGTCATGTGCTGCCCACATCAGATTTTTTTTTCTTTAAGATTAATAAATCAAGTATTTTCACTCATTTGCACAGAGTTATGTTGTTGTTGTTGAGACCCAGACCGTCCGACCTACCAGAAAGATGTAATGTAACTGTTAGAATGCCACCCAGCACAGAGTTATGTGAAATTTAGATTGACATTAAATTTAATTAAATAACTTTATACGCAAATATGTTCATTAAATATCATATATCTGCCGTAAAATTCTGTGTTAAATGTCAAAGGTGCCAAGATTTGCCTAGGGTGATTAAATTCTGTTTCCTTAAATGTCAGCACCTCGTTAGCCAAATGCAAAGTACTTTCGTATTTTATTTGCACTGTTAATTTATTACGTTAACACTCAATTTAAATTTAACAATGCGTAATATTTTGAAAATACTATTTTTATATGAATATTTATGTCGTATTTTTAATGAAATGTATCTATAATAAGTCACGGATATTATTTAACATCACTCTTTTATTTAAAGATATTATCTTTGCCTTATTCGTTTATTTTACACTGCTATTACGTGCTACTGTTCTTTTTAATGCTGCATGTAAACTCAACAATTTAGGAGGAAGGTGATAACAATTCAGACGATATTTATTTCGCGTGGCTACGAATAAAATTGAAAATAATAATTTTATTTTAAAGCACTTGGAAATAAATGTCAGTAGCTAGCTTCAACAACTGCATGGGTGCCTAAACAAAACAAAACAGAGGCGGTCAGCACACTTTCGCTACTTTAACTAATTTTTCCTTTATTTTAGTACGTATTTAATAATATAAATGGTTATTTAAAGCCTATCAAAGACTGAGAAACTGACACTTTTAAAAACAAGGTTGCAATTGGAAGTCTATTGATTTTAAACTCAATCGAAAGTCCCCCCCAAATTTTCGAATTAAATTTTGAAAAAATAATTGGAAAATTAAAACTTTTAACAATGTTGCCTGGATGATAATTTTTTATCTATTTTTTTATTAGAAAACGAACGAGATTCACTTTAGAACTCTAGCACGAACCGTTCTCGAGGTATTGTACGTTTTTCTGATAAATTGATAAAATATATTACTTAAAATAAAAAAAAAATTAAAAAAAAAACCTAATGTGGAATATGTTTATTTTAAATACACTATTATGGCACAAACTTGTTGATATCATTTTCGTGGATCTAGTTCGTTTCACTCAGATGTGAAGATACTTGTGTAATAGTTTTGTATATTCACGATCAACAATTCGCCGACAGTCACTTCTATAAAAGAAAATCTTTTCTCGCAGTCTGTGTGTAACGCTTGGTGATAAATTTGTAGAGCTTGGTGACTTATTTATCAAAATGTCACCAACTTTGAGATATTTTGCACCAAGATTGACGAAAATATAGTAAAAATTTCGAAAATGAAGTTAAATTAACGGAAATGAAGCCAAATTGATGAATTGATTATTTTAAAAATATTTTAACATATGGACTCATATCTTATTGCGGATGCTATCAATATAATAATAACTGTTAATTTGTAGTTGCGCGAAATATAAGTTTATTGAGCACTAATGTACAATAGAGTCTATGATATATAATTATATATAATAGATTATTAGTTTATTATATCTAATTATATATAAAAGAGTCTTATGTACAATTCAATATCATTCTACTTCATTTTTTCACTGTAAAATAAGTAACTTCCTTGTATTATATAGAGTAAATTATGTACTACCCACATTAGATTTTTTAAAAATATCTTACAGTCTTACACGAATAGGATTTTTACTTTCCTTATATACATAATGTATAAGGAAAGTATTGTGACGGGGTCGAAAATTCGAATTCGAGTTTTCGACGGGAGAACACGTTTCAAGCATCCCTGATCACGAATCGAACATTTTTGAAGTGATGTCTCTCTCTCTCTCTCTCTCTGTGTGTGTGTGCGTGTGTGTGTGTGTCTGTGGAGACGATATCTCACGAACGAATGGAGCGATTTGAATGAAATTTGGTACAAAAATCGCAATCCGTGAATATTGGAAGCCTATTGTATTTAAATACAATCGAATGTTCAGAACCCCCCTAAATTCTCGAGTGAAATTTAAAAAAAGTCATCAAAAAATCAAAACCTTTAATAAAGTTATGCAAGTAGACATTTCTTATGGAATTTTTACTTAGAAAACGATTGACAGAAACTTTAGAACGCTAGCATGAACCGTTCTGAAGATATTGCATATTTGTCAAATAAATTTATCAAAAAATCCCATAAATTAAAAAAAATATTAACTGTTAAGAAACATGTTCACTTCTCATATGTTATATCATGCGATAAATTTGATGACATCATTCTCGTGGATCTAACTCGTTCCATTCACGAGAAAATATACTTTAAGTATCTTTAAGTAGAAGATACTTTAAGTAAAATGGCGCTAAATCAATGAAAATGACGACTAATTGCAGAAAATTCAATAACTTGGAAAGAATATAAGTATCTACTATAAGAATAAAATTTTCTTTTACTGTAAAAATTGTAAATTCATTGCATTATGTAAGGAAAGTCATATGCTGTCCACATCAGATTTTTGCGGGCATTTCAAAAAAAAAAAAAAATCCGCTAAATGTAACTGGATTAAAATATTCAACTAAGTTAGGTTGTGTACCAAATTTCAGCTCTCGAAGGAAAACATGTTAAAACTGCCTTCAAGGAAGTTGAAACAGACAGGCAACCACACATCGGTTATGATGAGTTGAAAAGAAGCTTTCAAAAAGATAAGTTATCGTTATTCAGATTTAGCGGTTGCGTCGTTGTTAACTTCGTTAATTTACTGTATGCTATATTTTAAAATTTTACGTTTTCCATTGTTCAGTGACAGATATTCCTAAAATATTCCGATTTTTCCGTTTACTTTTTACACAACTTCTAACAATCAGCAACATAATATATTGTGTTCAGTCATAAATCTATTACATTTCTGATTAACTTGATATAGATTTTAGCAACCGGTTAACTAGAACCAATGCCAGTTAATTCGTTAATCAATTAAATGCCTATCACTAATTGTACACCTATAGAAGACGTGTGTATTTAGATGCACGACGATATAACAAAAATTGATGATTGTTGTCATTGGTTTTGTTGTTCATTTGTACCACCTTGTCTAACTCGACGTAAATGTTCGAAACCTGACCTCACTGTAAGGAACTTGACTTCAATATACGGAAAGAGATGACGACTTTATTATTACCAAAGAGTTAGGCAACTTTGTGATACATAGGAATGTCTGTTTTTGCAGTGCAGTTATAAGGTATGCTACTGAAACACGGTGCAAATGCGAGACCAGTCCATCTCTGCTGGTGGCTATATCGAGTTTTATTGATTATCGTTATAAATATTAAATATTTGAATATAATAGAACACAGTGACTAAAGAACTACACACTCGTGTTTATTTTTAGAAAGTATTGATAACAATGGAACAATTGAAAATGAGAGTACTAAACAAAAGGAACAAGAATCTAACTTGATTCGTTATCTTGTTTACACTGTAACCATTAACCTTCCTATACGGGTTGAAAGTAATGATAACTTCACTCCAAAGCCCCTGATATAAAGCAAAAAAAAGGCCCTTCTACCGATTTGTAATTGTAAATGAAGGAACAAAAAGGAAAATAGCCGTTGCAAAATAGTTTAGCACAAATCGCATAAATAACACAATCGCACAAATCACACAATCGCACAAATCGCTTCCTAAACAAGTGATTCATAGAAGAAATGGATAAACGAGAATGTCACTATACACACCATTATAAGGGCGCTCAAATCGTAGTATCAAACTGGCTAAAGTTACAATTTTTTCGCGAAAATAAAATTTAAAACTTTAATATTAATGCATCTTATTTTCCGATTTTTTTATTTTTCTATTTTTTTAGTTTATTTCATTATTATTCATTTTTATTTAATTATATAATTAATAAATATTTATATTTTTTTAAATTATACTAATTATTATTTTTGATTATGTAATTTTTATTTTTTAATTATATTTTATTTCAATGATATATATATATATATCTAAACACACACATATATATAACAACATATATATATATATATATATATATATATATATTCACGTTTAACCAATCTGTAAACTATAAGCATTTTAAAGAGTTCTCAAATACCACTCTTATCCTATTTTCTCCTTACAAATATAAATTGTCAGTATAATTTTACTGCTTTAGAGTAAACTTTGTAAAATATATTTTCTAGACATTCCAGCAAAGGATTATCTTTCTTTTTACCTTAAAGTACCCAATATGCAGAAAAAGCAGGGTCTATAAAGATTTCTTTTCAAAATCTTCAGAGGGATCTTATCATTACTTTTAACTTGTCTAACAAATTCAATGGATGGGAAAAAGGAAAAAAAAAACATTTTTTTGGAAAGCTTTGTATATTTAGAGACCTGCTTCAACTTTTCTGTTAAAAGTATCGTAGTTAATACTTTGTAAACTTAAAAATGAAGTGAAAGCTTAAAGTTAAAACTACACATTTCTGTAAATTTATGTTTTCTGTGTTAAATATTTTACTGTTTACCTTATAATATAATTATCTACGTTTTTCTAGTTATTATTTATATTTATAAAAATTTTACGACTTTTCGGGGAAGTAGAAGAAGTATAAGTGCTTATGTTAAATAATTGATGTCTAAACTTGATTTCTTAGTCTTTCAATCCTTCTATCAACTTCAATACACATATATATGTATATTATTTTATATACCGTTCTCAATCAATTGTTATTTATTTTTATTTGTTCACTTACCTACCTTTGTATATTTATGTTTAGTAATTTACCTCTATTTACTCCAGTATAACTTTAACAGTTTATTTTTCTTTATATCTATCTATTTTGACTAACCACTTACTTTAACTAATCACTATCCACACTCTCTTAACAATACCATCTTTATATATCCATTTTTATTTATGCCTATCTGTGTTTTGTTGCTTTTATTAACACTTTAAAACATAGTTGAAAAGTGTTTATGACTTTGTTCATTCTGTCTGTCTGTCTGTCTGTCTGTTAGCACGATAACTGTCCTAAAATGACTTTATCAAAATGAAATTTTAGTATATTATACTTAAGTATTTATACTTACGTTTTTATACTTAAGTATTATGTTTAATAATTAAGTATAAAAATGTGTCGATGCTTTCTGGTATTAATGATTTTAGAACTACGAAATTACCTGTTGAATTATATCCATCTCGTTCTCATTTATTTTATTTAAACAGTCTTATAAATATTTAAATGCTGTAGTTGTACATGCATTATGTTCTCAATTTATGTTTTAAATATATGTGGAATCTTATAAAGTTTAGGAATTAAAACTTTATAAGAAAATTTTAGGAATTTAGAAGTCAAATTTAATAGTATGCATAATGTAATTCTTTTTTCAGAAATTATGGGAAATAGATATACGAATATTGTTATTTGTTTAGTTAATTTTGTAAATTAGATACATAATTCGGTTACAAATAATTATATAATTATTAGATGCTTTATCGATGTAGGTGATGGCAACATTTTTATGAAGTTTTTTAACTCAGGTAGTTTAAAATTTATTAATGCTGCGAATACTTTACTTGTAATTACGCTGTAATAATATTTAAAATGGAATATTTCCACTAATTGAAAGTTTCAAATGATTTCCAAGAAGGAAAGGTATACACACACACACACACACATATATATATATATATATATGTATATATATATATACAGGGTGTCCCAAAAACATTGACCTCGGCTTTTATTCCCTAAATATTGATCTTAGACATATATAATAAATTACAAAATTGCGTAAAAAAAGTTACATAATTTTATGAAATCGATAAGCATTTTCAGGGGATTAAATTTGAAGAAATACAAAATTTATATTTTTATAGGGACTCCGTACAAAAACATATCCGATGAGTAAAATGTGCCCCATACACTAATACGGTGATGTACAAAATTTCAGCATTTTATCATAAAATGTCTCAGAAATATATATGTTTAAACAGAGTTAGTGAGGGATTAATCACAAATTAAAATGTAAATATTTACAGCAAGAGTGCAAATGACGCAACGCAGAAATGCATCATAAGCAAATAATATCTGCCTCTTACCTTTAATAGATCTTTGATATGGACTCAAGGACTCAAGGACGGGGTTAGCGGAGTGCCCAGGGGAGGAAGAATTCCTCCCTTTAAACTCCAGACGAAAAGGAAAAAGAGATAGAGAAGGAAGTAGTAACAGGTAATTTAATCAACTAAGAGGTCTTTGGTATGGATGGAAAATATTTTGAACAAACTTTGTAATCTTTGTGTAAAGTTTTTATTTCTAAACAGTGTAGATACTTTTGTACCAATAAGTAGCAAAATTATTATTTATTTATGTAATCATTGTTTTCTTTCGCAATTTGTGTATGAGTCCCTGAAACGCGATCTGCCGACATGATTTTCCCCCTTCTAAGAACCCATATCGATGCATCGAAAAGTGGTTTGTCAACATTTTTGTCTTTTCATATCTCTTGGACTTTTTATGATAAAATGCTGATATTTTGTACATCACTTAGTGAACCTTAATTTTGTACATCACTTAGTGAATAGGGCACATTTTACTCATTGGAAATGTTTTTGTACGGGGGCCGTATAAAAATTTAAATTTTGTATTTCTTAAAATTTAATTCTCTTGAAAAATTTAAACCATTTCATAAAATTCTGTACCTTTTCTTACTCAACTTTGTAATTTATTATGCATGTCTAAGATCAATATTTAAGGAATATTGATCTTATATAATAAATATAATAATATATATATATATATATATATATATATATATATATATATATGTATGTATATATATACACACGCAAAGTTCTCTGTTCACCCCATAATTATAAAATATTTGCCTATGCCACACCCTAGACTAGAAAATATCGAAAAACTAATTAAGTGTTTTGATTTTTTTATACGATTAACTTTTTAAAAAAAATTCAAATTATCTCCTCAATAAATTTGCAGTTTTACATTTACTTGATAATTTGATCAATGACGACCCCTAAAAATATTTAAGACGAGCAATTATCGCCGGCGATTTAATCATATTATCTATCTTAACTCAAAATTTCATATCTCTAGCTCAATAAAACTGTAGTTTCAAGTTCACTCGATCATTCTAACATTTGTCTATGACGCAGCTATGTGACAATAAATATTTATGAACACCGGTTAGCTGCAAAATATACCACAAAATATAAAACTGCTGCTTGTGAGAATAACACGACTACTTCTTTAAAGAAAGTAGACATATGTAAGTGTTTATCTGCTTTCTTTCAGAAAGTACTACTTGTGTTATCGGTTATCTATATTGATTTTATCATAGATTTACTTTTCTACCGAAGTTCAAATCCGTACATCAATAAATCCGGTGTGTTTAATATCTACCGGATCATTTAACCATTTTTGTTACTATCATTTTATCAGAATTTAATTTTAAAGGGGTACCCCCTCTTTAAATTTTCAAATTTTTGTAAACTTTAAATTATCGGTAGAGTTTTGTACCAATATGTGTATTGAATTTCATCACCTCTACGACATCTAAATATATTTTACATTTCAAAAACCCGGTAAATTTCTTCAAAATATTAGATTTTCCTCGTTGACCTCGAATGAGACCAAAATCGAGATTCTGCTCGATCATTTTGAAAAATGGATTTGAATGTTTTTATTGTCTGTTCGCACCGTTGCCCTTAATTTGAATTTTTGATATTTTAGATTTTTTTCTGAATTTCGAAACTGAGACGGGGCAGTTTAGTGCATGTTATATATATATTGCCGAAACAGAGCAAAGTAATGATAGCTCTAATCTTTCTAGAAATAAATTCTAGAAATTAATTTAAAAAATCTAGAAAGACGATTTTTTACAAAACTTTTCAAAAGAATTATTGAGAAGAAAGGATAATAAAAATGATACTATTTTTTTACACTGGTGATGAGTGTGATAGAAGTAGAACTGAAGTAAAGAAGTAGAGCTGAAGGAAAGTAGTAGAGCTGACGCAAAGAAGTAGAGCTGAAAGAAAGAAGTAGAGTTGAAGAGTTGGTAATGAAAATAAATAAATATAAAGTGAAGTGGAAACGTACTTTATATTTATCCATTCTTATTACTTTCATTCAACTTGGAAGTATAGTGGTATGAAAGAAATAGAGCTAAAGGAAAGAAGTAGAGCTGAAGGAAATAAGTAGAAGTATAGTTATATGAAAGAAATAGAGCTAAAGGAAAGAAGTAGAGCTGAAGGAAATAAGTAGAAGTATAGTTATATAAAAGAAATATAGCTAATTGAAAGAAGTAAAGCTGAAGGGAATAAGTAGAAGTATAGTTATATGAAAGAAATAGAGCTAAAGGAAAGAAGTAGAGCTGAAGGAAATAAGTAGAAATATAGTCATATGAAAGAAATAGAGCTAAAGGAACGAAGTAGAACTGAAGGGAATAAGTAGAAGTATAGTTATATAAAAGAAATATAGCTAAAAGAAAGAAGTAGAGCTGAAGGGAATAAGTAGAAGTATAGTTATATGAAAGAAATAGAGCTAAAGGAAATAAGTAGAAGCATAGTTATATGAAAGAAATAGAGCTAAAGGAAAGAAGTAGAACTGAAGGGAATAAGTAGAAGTATAGTTATATGAAAGAAATAGAGCTAAAGGAAAGAAGTAGAACTGAAGGGAATAAGTAGAAGTATAGTTATATAAAAGAAATATAGCTAATTGAAAGAAGTAAAGCTGAAGGGAATAAGTAGAAGTATAGTTATATGAAAGAAATAGAGCTAAAGGAACGAAGTAGAACTGAAGGGAATAAGTAGAAGTATAGTTATATAAAAGAATTATAGCTAAAAGAAAGACGTCGAGCTGAAGGGAATAAGTAGAAGTATAGTTATATGAAAGAAATAGAGCTAAAGTAAATAAGTAGAGCTGAAGGAAATAAGTAGAGCTGAAGGAAATAAGTAGAGCTGAAGGAAATAAGTAGAGCTGGAGGAAATAAGTAGAGCTGAAGGACATAAGTAGAGCTGAAGAGAAAAAGCGAGGCTAAAGGAAAGAGGTAGAGCTGAAGAAGTAGAGCTGAAGAAGTAGAGCTGAAGAGCTGTTAAGAAAAATGAATAAATATACCGTCAAGTGGAAACTCACACTCAATATTTTTCAATGAATATATAAGGAAAAACAAAAAATTATTGCTGAAAAATTTTATGGAAGTATTTGTTCTAACATATGCAAATGTAGACAAGCGTATGTAATACTAACAAACATATATAATGCTAACATATGTTAATGCTAACAAACATATGTAAACAAAAACCGAGAGAGTTATTTCGGAATTTATCATAAATGAATATAATTTAATTAGTGGTTAAACTTGGATGTGAGAATATTTATGAAAGTTTAGCACAATTACGCTTTGTTGTCATGTGACGTACAAAAATGTACGTCTACACAATTTCTTTCTTTATGTGTTATTAAGATTGGTAAATCACTGTATAAAACAGCAGATAACTAAAAGATAACAGAAGCGCTTAAAATGTATTTCAATCCTAACATCTAATTAAAACTAATAGAAATACATATAGATTAAAATCTGGACGTGTAATGTAAGGGAGAACATCTCTGAATAGAACTCCAAAATGCAAAGAAATTTCCCGAAAAAATGATATGCATTTTCTTTTATCTTTAGAAAGTATTTACTAGAATTTCCTTTGAACATCAAAGATTAAGAATAGCTTTTAAGTAAACAAAGGATAAAGAACAAATCCTGACTCATTTTTTTTTCTTTGATTCCATTAAATTTGTCGGAGATTCTAAAAGAAGCGATTCGTCCATTTTGAAAATTTACGATGGAAAAGAAAATGTCACCTATCTCAGCTTCTTAGTGTGTTGGGTTGTTCGAGGTGAATAAAGGCGGGAAAACCATTGGTTGAATGTAGTAGAAATCTTATATACAACGCTTTTAAGCAGAGAAAATACTTAGGTAATGTAGTTCTGAAAAATACAGACAAACATTAATAGCTTTATAGAGTTTTGCAAAATGATCACAGTTTGATCGGTTATTGCACTTAATATATCATGAGAAAAATAAATGCTTTTTAATGCCCTACCTTGCAAAACAATACGCATAGAAAAGTCGAAAATCACTCACAATTACATACAAAATGGAACCAAATTGATGGTGTAGGCAAAGCAACTCAAAATAATACTGTATGAATCTTGTTATTATAAAAAAAATTGATATTATGCAAAATTGTCGACGGGAAATATGGGGTGGAGGCAGAAGAAATAGTTTCCGTAATTTTGAATAAAATTATCAATTTTCGATAATTATAATATTAATATTGTTATGAAAGTATAGTGCGCTTTTTGACATGCCGCCTCTAAACGAAGAGAACACTTATTTAATGGCAAACATTGCTATTATTTGAAGGAAAGGGTTTCTTGATCTTTGCAAGATTTTTCGTTACCATGGTAAAGACATGGGGAAATATTGCTAACTTGACGACTTTTGGCACGTTTTGGAAGGCAATGCAACTTTCTCGATTTATCCACTAATTTCGAAGATACGTTCTTTTTCCAGATATTTTTATGGAGAGTATATAAGGAAATTATTTTTCAGTTGGACAGAGTGGGCGCAAAATTGAATTGTAAGTTAGTGTTTTGAAAACAGATTGGGCTATTTTGTGAGTTAGTTGAAAATTTATTTGCTCTTTTATTGTATCTAAAAGTTGTTTAGTGATCTTGTAAGATAGTTATAGATCTATTCGCTGTATATTGATAATATTTACGTTTATTAGTGCTATTAAATAAAAGCGAACTTATCCAGAAATTTGAACTTATCCCGGGAGTACACCCTGGAAGTACACCCTCGATTCCCGGGAGTGCACCTTCCGATCCCGGGAGTACACCCTCGATTTGAGAGGATACATCGTAATAATATAGTATAGTATCTGCCTACACTCTCAATTTGGTTAAATTTTATATGCAATTGACATTTATTTTCTACTTTTTTGTCCACCACTGCTATGTTGAAAATAATATTGAAAACCTTTTTTTTCTCATAATTTAATTTCTTTTCTTATACTATTTAATATAGAATAGAGAGGTATTGTTTACAAGAAACTTTTTGAATTCAAGATTTTGATGCCAATATATGTTTTAAGACCTCCTGAACACGTTTTGCCTATTTTTGGAGTAATATCCGCCTGTCTGTCTGTGATCGATTTTTTTTTGTGTATGTGATAGCGGCAATAAATATGGATTTTCACGAAATGATGGACCCGGCTTTGTTATCAAAAACTCCAGAACTAGATATAATTTTTTCTTTTAATTCATGCGAAAACTTCGAAATTTACTTGGAATTTTTACATTTTTACTTTCCTCATATACATAATGTATAAGGAAAGTACTGTGACGGTGTCGAAAATTCGAATTAGAGTTTTCGACGGGAGAACACGTTTCAAGCATCCTGGATCACGAATCAAACATTTTTGAGGTGATGTCTGTGTGTGTGTGTGTGTGTGTGTGTGAGTCTGTGAGTCTGTGGAGACGATATCTCACGAATGGAGCGCTTCGAATGAAATTTGGTACAAAAATCACAATCCGTGAATACTGGAAGCCTGTTGTTTTTAAACGCATTCGAATGTTCAGAACCCCCCTAAATTTTCGAGTGAAATTTTGGAAAAATCATCATAAAATCAATACCTTTAATAAAGTTACACAAATAGACATTTCTTATCGTAATTTTACCTTAGAAAAAGATTGAAATTCACTTTAGATCGCTAGCAGGAACCGTTCTCGAGATATTGCACATTTTTAAAATAAATTTATCAAAAAATCCCATAAATTACATAAAATCTTTTAACTGTTAAGAAACATGTTCACTTTCCATATGTAATATCATGCGATATATTGGGTGACATTATTTTCGTGGATCTAGCTCTTTCCATTCATGAGAAAAGGAACTTTGAGTAATACTTTTCCATTTGAACGCCAATAATCATTTATATGCTATAAGAATAACTTATTTTTCCGTCCATAACGCTTGGCGAGATTTTGGCGACGGATTTGGTGGAATGTCGCCAACTTGGCGGTTTTTAAAATGTTGCCAAATTAACGAAAATCTCGCCAAATGGTTAAAAATGAAGCTAAATCAATGAAAATGACAACTGATTGACGAAAATTCAATGTCTTGGAAAGAATATAAGTATCTACTAGAAGAAAAACCTTTTATTTACTGTAAAAGTAGTAAATTCATTGCATTATATAAGGAAAGTCATGTGTTGCCCACATCAGATTCTTTTAACATGGCAGAAGAGAACACAATTTTACATAATCATGAATAAAGGGGTTTATTTATGGTTCAATCTTCACGAGACTTTTTAGTTTCAATCAATCTTATGGGAAATAACCGCGATACAATTTTTTGTTAGAAGCGTCTCATAATTTAATTTCTTTTCTCATACTATTTAGTATAGTATAGGGAAGTATTGTTTTCACGAAAATTGTTTTCCTCCCCTCTCGGACAATTTACCTCCCTCCCCATGGGGTACATTATCAAGTATGCTATCAATCGGAAGATTTTTTCAAACCCATTAAAGTGATGGGTAACACACTATAATTGTTATCATTTAGGCCCATGATAAAGATTTTACTCGTAAAGTTTGATAAAAAAAAATCTGATGTGAACAGCACATGACTTTCCCTGCAGACATATCCACGTTCTCTTTATTTTAATTTAATTTAATTCACTTTTAATTCAATTTTCGTTCTCATTTCCTGACTGGACTTATTTTCAAAGGTGGCGTAGAGAAAATACGAAAACACTAAAATATCTCCAGAACGGCTAGTCCTAGTGCAACGGGATTGGTCTTATTCTTTTCTTTGTTGAAATTAACGCATAAAACAAGCATTTAATGGATATATTTGAGCATATATAGTTTTTTAATTTAGATTTTGATTTTTGCGGACCATTTTGTAAAAAAATGGCAGGTTTTTTATTCTCAATCATACCAAAATCCAATCAGCACCAGGGTGACCCACAAGAGACTTATCTACCAAATTTTGTGAAATCTGGTCTATTATTTTTTCAGCTAGATTGGATACAAGCTTTTGCGGACCATTTCGCAATAAAAGCGGGTTCTTTTATCACGAATCGTACCCAAAACTAATCAGCACCAAATTCGCCCACAAGTGACTTACCTACCAAATTTTATGAAATTCGGTCAAGTCGTTTTTTAGTTAGAGTGGATACAAAATCTGCACAGACACACACACGGACACACACACAGACACACACATAGACGTCATGCTAAAAATGGCTGTTTCGTATCCTAGAGATTTCGAAACGTGTAGATCCGCCGAAAACTCGAGTAGTGATTTTCGGTATGATTGTAACGGTATGATTGTTTTCGGTATGATTGTTTTCGGTATGATCGTAATGCTTTCCCTATACATTACCATACATTGCAGGGAAAGTAGAAAGAATAAAAAATCTGTTAATATTAAATTTTGATATAAGAAAATCGAGTTGAGCCACATTTCAGTTAATTTCCTTTTAGTTTTCATTTTTTGACGTAATATATGTAATATTATATATAGATTATCGCATTAGAACCATAAGAATATTTATATGACGATTCTGAAAACTAATTTGTAACAAAAAAAAATGCAAGAATAAGCAGGGAATTAATAATGACGTACGTAACTGACGTAACTACGTGACGTAATGACGTGAAAATTTGTTAGATAAAAATACTTCGCCAGATGAAACATTTGGAGTTTCAGCTCTCTGTGTGTCTGGTAGCCGAGAACGAGCACATGCCAAATGTTGAATGAAAGGATATACAGAGTTCATATAAAATTAGTTAGAAGCGTAGGGAAACATGATAAAAATATGTTTGTTGAATTGTTTTGTTATTCTGCTGAGGAAATTATTTCAGTTTTACGATTTATTTTTTCCCGTATATTTATATATTATTTATTTTTTGGGATGTTTCACTTTCTCTTTCTCCCCTTTCTCTCCCACGCATATGTTATTGATTTCGAAAAAATTTCTGCTGTTTCAAAGAAAATTTTTGAATCGAAAGTGGAAAAAGAGCCGGAGTTGAAGTTCTTAAACCTTACCCTCTTCGATAATGTACATTGTTTTCAGCAACTTCAAATCGATGTTCTTCGCCAATATTCTAAGAGAAAACGTTAACAATATGTATAAAAAGAAGAAAAATCAATCATGCATAAAGCAATGACTATGAAACACTTTCTAACCGCAGTGCAATTTTTTATACATCTCTAAAATGCGATACATTCAAAGGTGATATTTTTTAAATTATCACAATACTACAATAATTTTTATATTTGCAAACTTAACAGTTCATCGAAAAAAATGAACTTTAGCACAGAAACATTAAAACATATAACATTAAATATACTTCAAAACTTTCAAATCTAAAAAACTTAGAATTTCCAAAATTGGGTAACTTATTGTCTTAACTACTTGTCAACACAATTTAAATAAAAACAAGAAAGATAAATCGCGCATAAAGCATTGATCATGGAACACTTTCCAACTAAAATGCAATTTCATTGAAACATCTCTAAAATTCGATACATTCAGTGGTGGTATTTTTAAAATTATCACAATACTACAATAATTTATTATATTTGAAACTTCATCGAAAACAAGTGAGATTTATTCAAATGCCGTCATCGAAATATAAATCCCCTGGCTCTTTATGTAAAAGCAGTGAATATTTCATTCACAGGCTTATATTCCATTCTTTTCATTCAGCGGTGATATTTTTAAAATTATCACAATACTGCAATAATTTAAGTTACTTAAAAACATAAAACCATGGAGGTAACAACGCTTTCGAACTACATGCTTAATCGAAAAAGGCAATTTTATAAAACTGTCTGCTTCTCTATTTAAAATAAATGAATATTTCATTCATATCACCTATATTCCAGACTCCAGAGCTAAATAATTTTGCGTTAAAAATTCAGCAATTCTTATATAACTAATCTTACAGTTTGATCTCTTTATATGCTACATACCTTAAAATTAGGTTTCGTTGTAGAAATGATCAAAATTTGATGATTATATATTGTAATTATTATTTAAATATTGTAATTGCGTTGTCCAGAATATAGACGCACAGAAAAAGCACTGAAATAAAGCGGTTTTAGGACGGATGCAACACTAAATATAAATTAAAAAGAGCTTTAAAAATCACGATTTTGACCCTGGGAAAAAAGATGGATGCCATATTTTATTTTGAAGTGGGTCACGTGATCTCATCATATAATATGTGTGAAATTATTATTCCAATTTTTATCTAAAAAACTACCGAACTGAAATTTTTTTATATATTTTTTGGGATAATTTGAATATTTTCTATAATTTTTTGAAGCAATTTGTAAATTTTAAATTTGCTTAAAAAATGTTTGAAAAATTAGGTCCTGTAGGGTTTAATGTATTTTTCTTTTTCAACCTGGGTTCAATTCAAAACTAATTGAGTGTTATTCATTTATATTCATTTATTCATTTACATTCTTATATATCCCACAGACCCTCTCAACAACAAACTAAAATTTCAGTTTGATAAAGTGATTTTTACGGAAGTTATCGTGCAAACGGACAGACAGAGTGACCAAAGTCATAAACACTTTTCAATTACGTTGGAACGTGTCAGAAATTGACAATAAATTTCTTACGGGAAGGTATTTGTTGGCCCCAAAAAGTTTATCGTCGAATAACTAACAGTCCAATTCGGGAATGTTCATATAAACACTTGCAAGCAATTGAATCTAATATACAGCCTGATCAAAATACCTCCTGTAAGCAATAATACTCCTTTAAATTCGAAAAAAAATATTACCATGTACTTTAACTAACATTGCAGGTGTCACCGTGTTTCATTCCATAACTTTATTGACATATATAAATTCCCTTCAATATACACGTTTCTTAAATTCTTAGTGTGGTTTCTTTTAAGTTTTACAGTGTTCTACATATTTGTAATTGTCGTTTTTTGCCTATCTTGCTTTGTTTCCGAGTTTGTTGTCTTAACATTTAAATTCTCCACTAGGAGCGCTGCAATCACTTTTATTCGATTGGACATTATCACCTTACTGTATATAGACATAAGCTATACACTTGTAGACTTTTCTTACGAAGTATCGGGTGCTTAACGATTTTCCTAGGAACCTCGTACATGCAATAGAAAAAATCTGATGTGGGCAGCACCTGACTTTCCAGACAGACTCATATTCAGTTCTTTTACTTCTAATTTAGTTTCCAAAATATGTTGGCTATAATTTTGATATTTTAATATTTTAAACTATTAAAAAGGTGGTTCTAATTTCGATATTTTATTAGCTACAGAGTTTTACATTACAAGACGTTATGTCATGCAAAACTATTTCGGCTTTTTCGGGCTGGAGCCTTCCTGGATTTTTTAAGGGGGTGGGGGGTGGATTTTTAGCCTCCAAAATAAAAGCATTTTCTTAAATGCTTTTATTTTAGGAGCTTCTAAGTAAGATTTGGGGAGGGGATTTTATTAGCTATGGAGTTTTATTTTATAAGACGTTATATCACGCAAAACTATTTCGGCTTCATCGGGCGACTGCAGATTTTTTTTTGAAGGAGGGGATTTCTGTTGACCCCAAATAAAACCATTTTCATAAATGATTTTATTTTAGGAGCTTTTAACTAGCATTTGGGGGGGGGGCATTTCACTTACTTAAGGTATTAAAATCTCTAGTTGCGCCACTGACCAAGGGGTAAGTACACCTCACTCTGGGAACCACTGGTGTTATAACAATTTTCCCTTTATATGCATTTTGCAGGGAGAGCAAAAATGTGAATACTGATGATGATAACATTCTATCCTCTTGAAATGACTTTCGAAATCCTGATCAAACAAAACTTTTCGCTGAAATAGAGATAATTTATTCATCCATTTCCCAGCGTCTTGTGTATTAGATAACTTGACGTTCTAATAAAAGTTAAACGAAGAAGTTTTATTCATTTTACAACTTCAGCGGATGAAGAGAGAGCTTGGGGGAAATTTATTATGTTTGAGTATTTTGCATGCGTGGCGTTAGTTCCGAATTCTTCAAATTCGCGTAATAGTGCTCATTTGCTGTGTAAAAATATTTAGAATATAAAGTTGAATCGAATTTTCTCAATTTAATATGTCATAATTTATTTATCTATATAATATTGATTACTCGCGGTTTTAGTGTTGATTTGTCGACTTGGTTATACTCTAATATTTCAGATAGACTGTATTCTGTAAAGTACTGTGGTGTAAACTCTAGATTATACAGTAATTCCTCTGGTGTTCCTCAGGGTTCTAATCTGGACCCACTCCTTTTTAACACTTTACAACAAAGTTGAAAAGTGTTTATGACTTTGTTCATTCTGTCTGTCTGTCTGTCTGTCTGTCCGTTAGCACGATAACTGCCGTAAAAATGACTTTATCAAAATGAAATTTTAGTATGTTTTTCAGACGGTCTGTGGGACCTATGGGAATATAAATAAATAATATCACCCAATTAGTTTTTTATTGAGCCCGGGTTGAAAAAATGAAATACATTGAACCCTATGGGATCTAATTTTTCAAACATTTTTTAAGTAAACTTAAAATTCACGAATTGCTTCGAAATTTTTAGAAAATATTCACATTATCCCATAGAATATATAAAAAAAAATCAGTAAAATATGGTAAGTAGTTTTTTAATTAAAAATTATTTAAGATAGGGAAAAAAACAAATTCAATTAAATTCTGACTTTGGAATATCGTCCAGAAAGAAAAGAGAGATATATTATATAATAAATATCTTTCCATGTGTTTCATCATTTTGCATATGAGAAAGGCTTCACATTTTAAAATAAATTTGGTAGATAACAATTTTTCATTTTTTTAACACTTTACAACAAAGTTAAAAAGTGTTTATGACTTTGTTCATTCTGTCTGTCTGTCTGTCTGTCTGTCTGTCTGTCTGTCTGTCCGTTAGCACGATAACTGCCGTAAAAATGACTTAATCAAAATGAAATTTTAGTATGTTGTTCAGACGGTCTATAGGACCTATGGAAATATAAGTGAATAGTATCACCCAATTAGTTTTGGATTGAACCCGGGTTGAAAAAATGGAATACATTGAGCCCTATGGGACCTAATTTTTCAAGCATTTTTTAAGCGGATTTAAAATTCACAAATTGCTTCGAAAATTTTAGGCAATATTCAAATTGTTCCATAAAATATATAAAAAAAAATTCAGCGAGATATATTCAGTAGTTTTTGAAATAAAAATTAAAATAATAATAACACCTCTTATATGAAGCGATCACGTGTCCATGATATGAAACGATCACATGACCCACTTCAAAATGATCTATGGCATCCATCTTGTCTCAAAATCGTGATTTTTAAAGTTCTTTCTAATTCATATTGAGTGTTGTATCCATCCTAAAACTACTTTATTTCGGCCTAAATTCTGTGCATCTACATACTTTAACAACGCAATGACAATATATTTCAGTTTAAATGCTCATACAAATTTGATTATTTCTACTATTAAGCCTATTTTTCACCTATGTAAAATGTAAACAGCAAAATATGTAGAATGAGTTGTATTAGAATCGCTGTAATTCTTTAACACAAAATCATTTAGTCCATGGAGTCTGCATGGCTGATATGAATGAAATATTCATTGATTTTAGAAAGAGAAGGACGATAATTTTCGATGAAGTTTACGCATAGAGTTTTACTTACTTGTAGCTCCATGGTCTTAATTTTAAATAATATAAATTATTATAGTATTGTGATGAATGACATAAATGGGGGAATTATTTATGAATGAAACGTTGCTTTTATAGAGAGAGCCAGGCGTGTTATTTTTTCTATGACGTCATTTGAATGGATTTCAGTAGTTTTCGATGAAGTTTTCAAATATAATAAATTATCGTAGTATTATGATAATTCTAAAATTATTACCGAGGAATGTATCACATTTTAGAGATGTTTAAACCAGGCAATTTATATTTTAATGCCGTCATTTGAATGAAGTTAATTTTTTTCGATGAAGGTTTAAGGTTTCAAATATAATAAATTAATGTAGTATTGTGATAAGTTTTAAAATATTACCGAGGAATGTATTGCATTTTAGACATGTTTAAATAAAATTGCATTGAAGTTGGAAAGTGTTTCATAATCAATGCTTTAAGCATGATTGATCTTTCTTGTTTTAATTTTATATAACTGTTCATGATATACTTATTTGATGGCATTTTTAATGCACTTTCCTACGTCCTAAAGAGTTAAAATTTGGTACACAGCTTAAATTTGTTGAACATTTTATTCGACAAAAATTTGATGGATCTTTAAATATAGATCATACATTTTTTTCGAAATGGCCTGAAAATAATCCCCGTTCACTTCTATAAATCATTGTTGTAATACTGTTAAAAATTCTGATGTGGGCAGCACATGTCTTTCCCTGCAGACTCATATTCGTTCTCTTTATTTCTTCAATAATAATTTGAGTTTATCTGCACAAAATAACAACCATAAGTATTTTAAATGACATTGAATTTACGCGTTAAACTTAAATTTGGTTCTCATTTGGCAGCTGGACTTATTGTCAAAAGTGGCGTAGCGAAAACGCGAAAAAACTAGAATATCTCGAGAACGGCTAGTCCTAGAGTAATGGGGCTAGTCTTATTCTTTTTGTTGTGAAAAATCACGTATAAAATCGGAATTTAATTGATATAATTGAGCACACGTAGTCTTTTATTTATATATATAACGATTTTTGCGGGCTATTTCGCAAAAATAGCCCTTTCTTTTTCCCGAATCGTACTAGAATAACCTACAAATGATTTATATGCAAAATTTTGTTAAATTTGGTATATAAATCACTTGTAGGTTATTGAAATATTATACACCAAATTTTGATAAATTTGTTCCATTAGTTTTTAGCTAGAGTGGATAAAGGCAATTTCTGCGGCCATTTCGCAAAGAAGGCATATTCTTTTAATACGAATAGTACTATAATCTAATGAACATCAGGGTTTACCACAAAAAACATACCTACCAAATTTTATGAAATTCGGTCCATTAGTTTTTCAATTAGCGTGGATGTAATATCCACACAGACACACAGACACATACACAGATACACCCTTGCACACACAGACGTATTCCTAAAAATAGTTTTTTCGTGTTCTAGAAGTCCCAAAACGTGTAGATCCTTTGAAAATTAGAGTTCCGATCTTCGGCACGATTCCAATACTTTGAGTACAAACACATACACACATATATCATCTGTGCATCTGTGTATTATCTGTGTATCTAAATTCCGTGCCTATGCAATTACAATAGTTGTGATTTTAAATGATCCCTAAACTTTTATTATTTCTTCAACGAAGCCTAATTTTAACATATGCAGAATGCAAATAACTCAAGCGATTGTAAGATGAATTACATAAGAATTGCTGAATTTTTTTCACACACAATTATTTAGCTCTGGAGTCTGGAAAACAAGTTATATGAATGATATATTCATTGATTTTGCATAAAGAATCAGATGATTTATATTTCGATACAGATTTAAATATTTAAGTATAATAAATTACTGTAATACTGTGATAATGTAAAAGATATCACCACTGAATGTATCACATTTTAGAAATTTTTAAATGAAATTACATTTCAGTTGGAAAGTGTTTCATAATCAATGCTTATGCATGATTGATCTTTCTTGTTTAATTTTTATTAATGAAATTCCCCGGATTTTTAAAACGCCTAAATGTCTTATGTTTGCAGACGATTTGAAGCTTTATATGAAAATCAACTCATTAACTGATTGTGAACTGATGCAGAGAGATCTAGATAAACTGTATAACTGGTCTGTACTAAATAAACTCCATTTAAATATTTCTAAATGCTATGTTATGAGCATTGCTAGGATCCATATAATATTCTTAATTACAATTATATTTTAAATAATTCATCTCTCTATCTCGATGTACTCATATTATTGATTTAGGTGTCACTTTCGATGAGACTTTTAACTTTCAGAGACATATCGATAATATTATTAAAAGAGCCTATCAAAGACTTGGTTTCAACTTAAGACGATCTCGTGTTTTTGCCAGTTCTGATACGATTATTTGTATTTATAATACCCTTGTTAAACCAATTTTGGAATATTGTGCAATGATTTGGGACCCTGTTTACAATCTGCATCCTCAACGGATAGAAATCGTGCAAAGTAAACTATTACGTGCTATTGATTACAGATTGACTGACTATTATCCTTATGATATATATACAAGGGAACTCAGACAGAAATATAGTTTAATGTCTCTTAAAAAAAGAAGAAGCTGGTCTTGCCTCTTGTTTTATTATAAGGTTTTAAATGATACTATTGATTGCTCTATTTTACTTACTTGCCTGGAATTTCCCATACCTGTCAATAATACCAGGAAAAAAACTCTTTTTCACAATACTACTGTTAAACACAACTACATTAAATGCTATTCTATCTATAAATTTGTTGATCTATAATACCTATTGTGCTGATATTGATATATTTAACTTGACTCCTGCCTGTTTTAAAAAAGCCTGTTTCAATGCGCTTGACATGTTTACTACTTAGTATTTTTGTATCCTATGTTCTGTACTTTTCAATTTCTTGTGTGGCTACTGTAACTGGATTTCATCTGTAGTTGCCACGTAAATTGAATAAAATAAATAAATAAATAAATAAATTAAAAAAAATATTCACTGAAATGACTGATGCATTGGGTGAGTGAGTGAGAGGTGCTGTATTAAAATTATCGAGCGCTTCCTCTATAGCTGGAACCTTGGTTGTAGTGTCATTCAATCCGTCACGACTTCGAGACTAAGGGGAACAATTTAAATTTCTATAATTCAAATGAAGAGTGACGGTGAAAAGGAACCATTAAAAGCCTCGAAACCAGGTTGCGGAATTATTGGGCACTTCCACGCTAGTTAGAATTTTTGTTTTGGTATCATTCGATCCTTTCAGGTCCGCTTTCAGGTCAAGGAAAAAATAGAAAATTTCAAAATTCTATTTAAAAGTGACGATGCGAAGGGATTTTTTAAAAAAATGTACCATTTTGCCTCTCAGATATGTGAGCTATATTATTTGAGTGTTTAAATTTCAAACGGTTTCTGATATTTGGAACTTTTATTAAGTATGTAGGTGTTACATTTAATAACCACTCGCCATTGAGAATGTAAAACGAGACCCTGAAATGACTAGTAAAATATAAAATATCCCCACAAAAAGAAGTTAAGACACGACAGGTCGGAATGCCGTAGCGACCAAGTTATGGGACCACCTCGTCCAATCCCGAAATCGTGAAAGGCCTGAAAAAGTGACGTCCTGATAGTTAATTACTTCTCGCCCAATTACTAAAACTTGCATAAGGGTTCTACTTCTTCTTCCCCAGATAAAATTTGCATACGTGGTTTTCTTTTTCAACCAGAAAATAACAACCAGAATGATGTTTTTGAGTTTGCGGAGGGACCGCTTCCCAACAAGTAAGCGCCCTGTAACCCTTTCATGATTTGTTTTCGAGCATGTAAACTATGACGAAATATGCTTGGTTTGGTGTATACTACCACCTCGTAAAGTTTGGCCCATCTTTTTTTTAATCCCCTGTATTTAAAATCGTTGATTTATTTATATATTTAAACTCTAACGGTGTTTCTGTCTCTAGCAAGTTATATATATATATATATATATATATATATATATATATATATATATATATATATATATATATATATATATATATATAAATATATATATATATATATATATATATATAAGCGAAAAATTTTAATACACGAAACTGCTCATGACGAGTTATGAATTGATGCTTTTATATATAAGGAATCTCTAAATGTAACATAATATAAGTTTGGTTTGACATCTGATGAAAAATTGATTATAAAGTCGCAAGAGCTTACAACGTATAAAATAAAATCTATGTAAAAAATTTTAAGTTACACGATTTCAGTATTTAATTCGAATTAAAAAAAATTGCCGGTTGATATTGAGGTTGACTTAAGACCTGAAGTGTCTGTGATCAAATTTCCTGACCGTACGACCATTAGATTTCCGGATACACACCGCTTTTACACACACACATGGTTCCCCGGCCGTCCAACTAGTTACTCTAAGTCCTCTGGACGAGTCGGACGGTCTGGGTCTTCCACACACACATGGTTCCGGCCGACTAATCGGTTGCTCATGTCCTTGTTGACGAGCCGGTCGGCCTGGGTCTTCAACACACACATGGTCTCCGGCCGTCCAAATGGTTGCTCAAGTCCCTGTTGACGAGCCGGACGGTCTGGGTCTTCAACACACACATGGTCACTTGGGTGGGTGACCACCTGGGAACACCGCGTGTTGTTGGCTCTTTTCGGGCGCGGCAGCCCAGTGGTTAGCGCGCGATTCTCGCCGCTACCAGAACTGCCGCCGTGTTCATGCGGAGTACGATCACGTTAAACATGTGGGTCCGTAAGTCCTTCCGAGAGGTTGGTGGTAGGGGAAGGAGGGTACGGTCCCTGTGGATGCCTCCCCCACTGGGTTCCGGTCTAAATTGGGTGACACTTCCCGGCCGTCCATACAGTTACCTTACACCTTTCTGGTAGGTCGGACGGTCTGGGTCTCAACAACAACAACACACACATGCGCCAGGGCGCGGTAGCCCATTGGTTAGCGCGCTGGAGTTGCACTCGGTAGGCCCGGGTTCGATTCCAGCCGCTGCCAAAACAGCCGCCGTGTTCACGCGGAGTACGATCACGTTAAACATGTGGGTCCGTAAGTCCTTCCGAGAGGTTGGTGGTAGGGGAAGGAGGGTACGGTCCCTGTGGATGCCTCCCCCACTGGGTTCCGGTCTAAATTGAGTGGCAATTCCCGGCCGTCCAAACAGTTACCTTACACCTTTCTGGTAGGTCGGACGGTCTGGGTCTCAACAACAACAACACACACATACACACTACTTCCCGGCCGTCCAAACAGTTACCTTACACCTTTCTGGTAGGTCGGACGGTCTGGGTCTCAACAACAACAACACACACATACACCGCTTTTACACACACACACACATCCCAGGCCAACGGCCGTACCGTGCTGAAAACACCGGTTCTCTGTAGGTCACCGAAGTCTGGCAGCATCGGGCGCGATTAGTACTTGGGTGGGTGACCACCTGGGAACACCACGTGCTTTTGTCACATTTCGGGCGCGGTAGCCCGGTGGTTTGCGCGCTGAATTTGCACGCTGCCACAACTGCCGCCGTGTTCATGCGGATTACGATCACGTTAAACATGTGGGTCCGTAAGTCCTTCCTAGAGGTTGGTGGTAGGGGAAGGAGGGTACGGTCCCTGTGGATGCCTCCCGCACAGGGTTCCGGTCTAAATTGGGTGGCACTTTCCGGCCGTCCAAACAGTTACCTTACACCTTTCTGGTAGGTCGGACGGTCTGGGTCTCAACAACAACAACAACACACACACACACACACACATCCCAACCAACGGTCCTACCGTGCTGAAAACACCGGTTCTCGTTAGATCACAGAAGTCAAGCAGCATCGGGCGCGGTTAGTACTTGGGAGGGTGACCACCTGGGAACACCGCGTCCTGTTGGCACATTTCGGGCGCGGAAGCCCGGTGGTTTGCGAGCTGGATTTGCACGCTGCCACAACTGCCGCCGTGTTCATGCGAAGTACGATCACGTATGTGGGTCCGTAAGTCCTTCCGAGAGGTTAATTGTAGGAAAAGGAGGGTACGGTCCCTGTGGATGTTTCCCCCACTGAGTTCCGGTCTAAATTGGGTGGCACTTCCCGGCCGTCCAAACGGTTACCTTACACCTTTCTGGTAGGTCGGACGGTCTGGATCTCAACAACAACAGCACACACACACATCCCGGCTGTCTAAATAGTTGCTCAAGTCCTCAGGATGAGTCGGACGGTCTGGGTCTTCAACACACACACACACACACACACACTTACTCACATACACACACACTTACTCACACACACACACTTACGCACGCACACACACACTTACTCACACACACACACACATATGCACACACTCACTCACACACACACTTACTCACACACACACACACATATGCGCACACTCACTCACACACACACACATGCACACACTCACTGACACACACACTTACTCACACACATACACACACTCACTCACACACACACATGCACACACTCACACACACACTCCCCTACTCACACACTCACTCACACACTCACTCACACACACACATACAGAGAGGGCGAGAGCGAGAGAGGGCGAGAGCGAGAGCGAGAGCGAGAGAGGTAGAGAGGACACAGAGGGAGAAGGCAGAGAGAGTGAGAAAGACAGGCTTTTTATTTGTTTATGCAAGATATTTTAAGTGTTTAAATATCAATTAGTCGCACTCAATTCGTCATTTCTCGCACTCAACGTAAGAATCACTGAACAAACAAATGTTCGCATCAAAATGTTATAAATGAGATTTCAAATTTTATTTGAGATTTTATCAAATATAGGAAATATTGAGATTTTTGTACAAAATTCAGTTTTGTACAAAATTTACGACGTAGAAAGGGGGGAGGGCAAAAATATGCGTTGAATAAGGCGCTGGTAGGTTTGAGGTCCTTATTTGCATTTAACTTAAGAAAAAATGTATTGAAGAATTCTTCAATAAATTGTAAAATTGCAGGTAATAGGCCGCCCATTTGCTTTATAGGATCCTAAAAATTCTGGCAGTGTCTACAATACAGCTTATTCTAAATAAAGTTGACGGAATATGGTAATAACACTGCTTCACCCATGGTGATAAAATATGCAAATACGCATCTAAAAATTGTCCTCTACATATATGCTTCTGGTGGTATTCCCCCCGTCCCTGCCAAATATGTTTTATTATATGTAAATATATACGTATACCCGTTTCTTACTATGAGTTACAGAGGATTTGAGTATTGTTCATTTAGTAAAATGAAAACCCCCAAAAAAAATTTAATAAAAAAATGACTATCTTTGAAATGTTAATCTTAATGTAAAATGAAAAAAAATCGTAAAATATATACTTTTTCATACTGTGGCATTGAATTATATCTAAATACATATTTTTAATCATTTAAACCAGGTTATGACTGGTTCCTATTTTAGGAACGATGATAAAATATGAGTTAGGAATCTTTTGAAAACTAATTTCAGAATATCTATTAGATACTATTTTCTGTCTAACCCAAGGATGTTTCCAATTTAGCTGCTGAGATGATTACAGGTATTTCGTTTAACACCTAAAGGGAACCTCAAGGGTTTTCCATTTAACAATAGTGAAAATGTATAATTAAAGTATTGAAAATTTATCTGTCGGCTTGTCTAATCATCATGAGAGAACGGCTGTACCGAATTTCATGAATTGTGACCTTGGTGTAGCTCTATTTAAAATTTAGGTGCCTGTTTGTCATTCTGTTTATTTGTCTGTAGATCTTTCTGACTGTATCATCACTTGAAAGCGTGATACAATCTTTATATGAGTCTCCAAACAAATGAGACCCAATTATCTTTTGAGTCGTAAAACTAACATAAACTAATCGCTTTTTAATCCTCTGAACAATAAATGCAATTCAAAATCCGATAACATGATTCGATCGTTGTTCTTGACTTCTATGTATAAAAATTATAGAACTTTATGAGCAAGGGCAGACAGAAGAAGCCAGGGTAGACAGCAGAAGCCAGGGTAGACAGCAGAAGCTAGGACAGACAGCAGAAGCTAGGACAGATAGCAGAAGCTAGGACAGACAGCAGAAGCCAGGGCAGACAGTAAAAGCCAGGACAGACATCAGAAACTAGGTCAGACAGCAGAAGCCAGGACAGACAGAAAAAGATAGGGTAGACAGCAGAAGACAGGACAGACAGCAGAAGACAGGACAGACAGCAGAAGCTAGGACAGACAGCAGAAGCTAGGACAGACAGCAGAAGACAGGACAGACAGCAGAAGCTAGGACAGACAGCAGAACCAGGGCAGATAGTAGAAGCTGGGACAGACAGCAGAAACTAGGACAGACAGCAGAAGCCAGAGCAGACAGCAGAAGCCAGGGCAGACAGCAGAAGCCAGAGTTGATATTTGGTACTGTGGGCATACAGGTAGATGCCTTCTCCTTTTTGTATTGCCAAATGTATGTTACCTGTTCAAGGACTACAAATAGAATATCTCGCTTTATTTCGACCACAAATAAGAAGAAAAATAGGTTACAAATAAACTGTTATTTAGTTGTAGAATTTTTATTATATATAGAAATAAAATTGTAAGTTCGACTTGTGTCAGTCTGTTTATTATCTGACCGCGGGGGGATACTCTTTTTTGCCTTTTTGTGACAAATACTACACAATTTCAAAAATAAAGACTACAAGTTTACATAAAAATATGTTTACTTAAGTTTACTTAAAAATATGAATTACATTTCTTTACATCATGTAATATTCCTTACGAAAGAATGGACACATAGCTAGTATACTAATATGATTGCTCTATAATGTGTTGAAATTGCATAATTTAAAATTAGTGTTTATTTCTAACATGTACTTGTATTGTACTTACCAAAACAAAATGCAATATTGTATTACATTTATTAAAATAATTTTGTGTAGTCTTTATACTTTGAATTATTTAAATCCTTATTATTTAATATATAAGTACTTGATACTTGGCAAAATATCTTTTGGAGATTTATAACCACTTCGCTAAGTTATTTTAAACTCACGATTTGTGCTTTTCTATATAGCTACGTAAACTATTTCTGACAGTATTATTAAATCGAGTAAAAATGTTCAAAACCCACAAAAACCTTTTCTAAAGTGAAAATAATTCTTTTGCGCCATCCTGTAATAGATTTTTAATGCTAGAAAGATGCTTTTAATAAAGACTTTTAAGAAGAGACATTAAGGTTAATCGTTAAAGTTGTGTAAAAAGGTAGATAAAAATTTGACTTTTCTTTCAAAGCTGAGAGTTAATGTTTGACACCTTGAAATATAATAAATTGATGGTTGAAACTAAATAAGTTTTATGTAATAAATTAAAGACATGTGTAATAACTTTATGCTTGACACGTAAGACTGAGAATGTTGGAATGCAAAGTGTTCGATTTGGAACATTTAAAAGTATATTTGGAATGACGAGCTGCATTTGACTTTCTGGTTATATTAATGACTAGCTCTTAAACTCGTCAAATGAAAATATGTATAAAGTTGCATGAATAGTCAGGTTTTTTACACTGCGATTTGACTGCTGTGATTTGGCACTGTAATTGTAAGCTACAAAGGTGCGAAACATTTTAATTCCCCAAATATTCTGAAAACAAACAAATTGTGGTGCGCATTTTAAAAAAGAACTTAATGTTAAACTTTTAGATTAATTTATTATTAACATATATCTTAACATGGCCGTAAATTGTACATAGTAGACTCATTATTAATTTGTACATTGTATTGTGTGCCGCTATAAAACATCCAATTATTATCTTTCGCGCGAGTTCTGTAAAAGAATATTAATTAATATAGTACTAAATTGATTGCACCATTTTAACTTTACCAATAAATCATTTATTAACAACATAAAATAATTAATTACTTATTTACAACAATTATTCTTTTTATTAATTATTTCGGCGGAGGGAGACAATGTGAGACCACTTAAATTGCCTAAAATGGGTTTTGACCTGTAGTTTTAATGGACACATACCTTCAAGGCTGTCTTGGCTTGGTCACCGCCACCTACTTCGCCGATCATCTTACTGGAATTAATTCGAAGAATTATTCACTGACACGTAATATCGACGATCATTGTACTGCTGGCGTGAACACTCGCACTTATTTCATTCCCTTAGTCTGTTCTCTCCACATATCTAGTCGTTGTGTAAGTCTCGTGCTCCTTAATGTCGAACTCGTAATCTGTTAAATCTGTTAACATCGTCGTGCTGTACGACCGTTTCTTACGAAGTCATCCGTATCAATCTATTTTTATCGTCGTTCTTATGTCACAAGTTGTGGCTCTTTTGCCTCAGGACTGTCACTCCCCCTTTGCTTTGATTGGCAGTCTTCACAGCGACGACACAAGCATCTTCTCCATTGGTTAGCCTCTCCATCAAATGCCGTTACTTCACATTTTCTTACGAGTTCTTTCGACACCCTCTGTCTTGACACCCCCAAATTTATGGTTTTATCTGACCTTTGGGTTCACATGCTGTAAACCTTGGCGTCATTCAGATTAGAGGTATTGTTTGACGTTTCAGACACAATAAATTACTGTCATAAAACTATCTCACCATAACGAGTGTGAGATTTATTTCTGGTCTCACACAAACAGAAACGAAAAAAGGAAACAAACAAACAACGAACATGCTTTCAATTGTATGAACATGCTTTTAATTGTATGAACATGCTTTCAATTAAGCTTATTAAACCAGTAAATAAAGTACATGAATCAAAACTGCCTGTCGTTTTCAGTAAGTGAAAAACAATACATTGCAAAGGATAAGAAAAACTGGGGCAACATATTAAAGCACAAATAAAAAAAGGTAGTATACAGTTGTTTCGAGGATGCGCTTGATCAACCTCGTCAGTGCAAGAGAACCAATAAGCTCGGTAAAGGAAAACTTGAGAAACACATTTAAGCACAAATAAAATATTATGCCCCAATTTTATTTTCTTTGTGCTTAAATATACGTTGTTCAAATTTTCTTTATAGTTTGCACAAAGTGTTTGTTTACTTATTAACAAATGCCGAGTCAAAAAGACGGAATAGACAATTATGAAACAGAGGAGTACTTATACTCAAGTCGTGGATTAAAATTTCACCTGAGAGAGTCACTTAAGAAGCAAAATGAACATCCCAGCCTATCTGAAACAAGAACTCGCACACAAGATTGAAGTGCGCCGAAACACAATAGAAACAGTCACTTTTATGTAATATTTTTGCTGTGTTCCGACGCACTCTAATCCAGTTGTCTGGCAGAACGTTTCCTCTGACGTCGTGCAGCTATCACCAAAATCGGTCTTGCCGAGCGGTTGTTACCCTTGGCCAACCAAGTACTGCTCGTCGGGTAACATCTCCAGTGGTTTGGAACCTCAGACACAGTCTGGAGATCACACACTGAGCCACATTCTGAATTCGAGACGCTTCGGTTTGAGATCTACCGGATTCCAGCATTCCAATAATTCGTACCTTCAAAAACATGTCCAACTGGTATCTTTGTGATATCTTTCGTCCTTTTGATTGTTAACAACGCTCCGTACCACAGCAATTGCGAAATTCTGCCTCAACTGGCCATGCCGCTCGATGTCGTTTAATACTTGTTCCGACGTGCGTCGGTGCTTTGAATAGGTCGACGTCGACTGAACTGTTTTGCATATGCACAATGATTTACCTTCGTCCCACGATTCTCCACAACTGATTGTGAACCATTGTATTCATATGAACTGCGATTTTTTCGCATTTTACGAATTATGTTTACATTTTGGACATGAGTGTATATGTATATATACATTGGCGGAAAATAAAATCCCAACACCAAGAAGGAGTTGTGCTAGATAAACGAAATTTGGGAGGCGCGTTTTTGCACATATGAAAGATGACGCCTATTCAAATTTTGCGCTAGACGAATAAGAGTGGCGCTAGTAGCGCCACTATGATCATGCAAATCACGTTTGCTTTAAATACGCTATGTAAACATCGTGAGCGTTATTTATAGTCCGGATTGGACGTTGTGAGCTAGTTTTGAGTCAAAAATGCCTTTAAGGAAACGAAAGAAGGCAGTATCAGCAGCTTAGTGATTTTGAACGAGGTCGTATAATAGAGCTACGAGAAGGTGGATTTTCTTTGTGCAATATTGCAGAAAGACTTGGTAGGGATGCATTCACTGTGCATGATTGTTGGCAGCAGTGATCACGGGAAGGCACTGTCTCAGGAAGGCCTGGGCCTGGCCGCACATGGGCCACTACTGAGAGGGAAGACCGCCGTACTCACGAGGAGGTTGTGGCGGATCGTACTGCATCTGCAGTAGCAATTAGAGCTTCTGTTGGCCCCAGAGTGACACAGCGAACTGTAAGAAATCGATTACTTAAGGGACAGTTCCAAGCCAGAGGGCCTATAGCGTTCATACCACTAACTCTGAATCACAGCCATGTGCGACGCCAGTGGTGTCAAGTTAGAGCTCAATGGAGGGCGAAGTGGAGTTCTGTCGTATTCTTAGACAAGAGCCGTTCCTGTCTTGGTGCCAGCAATGCTCGTATGTTGGTAAAAAGGAGACCACGTGAATGCTTGGAACAAAGCTGTCTGCGGCGTAGACACACAGGACCTATATCAGAAGTTATGGTCTGGGGAGCCATTTCCTATGACAGCATGAGAACTCTCGTCGCTAGCCCAAGCACTTTGACAGCAAATTTGTACATCAGGTTGGTGATTGAACCAGTTGTGTTGCCATTCATGAGCAGTATTCAAGAGAGTGTTTTCCGACAGGATAACGATCGTTCTCATACCGCTACTGTCACGCAACGTGCCCTACAGAGTGTCGACATGTGGCCTTGGCCTGCGAGATCACCAGATCTGTCTCCCATCTAGCACGTATGGGACATTATTGGAAGACAAATTCAGCGTCACCCACAACCAGCATTAACCGTTAGTATATATATATATACACTATGAGCGCACCTTATATTTTTTAATTTTAAATCAATTATTACCCTTATTATTAACCATTAATATATATTTATATATAAAATATTATATAAGAGCTGGCAACATTCCCAATTATTACCCTTATTATTATCCATTAATATATATCTAAATATAAAATATATATATATATATATATAAACATTATATATGATATAAGAGCTGACAGTGTTTGGATACCTCTCAAAATTTTAAAAACCTGGACAAGCTCTTGAGATCAAAAATGCATAAAATCATTCAAAAACGCGTATTTTTAAAAAAATCAAAAATCAAGTGCTCTAAAATTTCATTCATTTTGACTTAAAAAACCATTTGAATAAAATTTTGAATAAAATAAATATTTAATAAAGATAATTTTCAGTGGATAGCAATCAGTGGATAACTTTTTTTACTTATAAAAATTTTTACTAATAAATGGAAGAGTTCAATAGACTCAGATGTTATCCCAAAACGTTTAAATTAAATGATTTAAATCCTGGGAAATATGATCTGATATCATTGAGAAAAATTAATACTAAATATGGAGATTCAGTAATCGTAAAGTTAGATGTGGAAAACGAAGAAAAAGAGTATTACCTTGCGAAAAAACATGCAAAACTTTCTGATGAATCATTAAATAAAATCTATAAAGGAAGATACATATTTAAGTATTCGGGTATGATTGATGATAATAAATACGAATATGAATTAGAGAAAGCTTAATCATTTTATTTCATTTTTTCAATAAATTAGAGGGAGGTCCTCTTTTTTTCACGCATTTTGACATTTTGAAAAATATCCAATTTTGATAGATTTGGTTGGTCTCAAAAACTCATTTTTTAAGTCAAAATGAATAAAATTTTAGAGCTCTTGATTTTTTATTTTTTAAAAATACGCGTTTTTGAATGATTTTATGCATTTTTGATCTCAAGAGGTTGTCCAGCTTTCTAAAATTTTGAGAGGTCAAAACACTTGTTTGAAACACTGTCAGCTCTTATATCATATATAATGTTTATATATATATATATTTTTATATTTAGATATATATTAATGTATAATAATAAGGATAATAATTGCGAACGTTGCCAGCTCTTATATCATATTTTATATATAAATATATATTAATGGTTAATAATAAGGGTAATAATTGATTAAAATTTAAAAATATAAGGTGCGCTCATTCGTGGCTATATATACTACTACCGTTGCTGATTTGACTGACCAAGTGCAACAGGTATAGAACTCCATCCCGCAAAATAACATACAGCACCTGTACGACACAATGCATGCATGTTTGCATGCTTGCATTCAAAATCGTGGCGACTACAAAGGTTATTAATGTACCACCATTTCACATTTGAAATAGCTCCTCTCGCGCATACTTTAACATGTGACCTTGAAACTTTAATCAAATAAATATGTTACCTAGACAATTGCTTTGCCTAAATTTCATTCCTCTAAACTAACTTCTTCTTGGTGTGGGGATTTTACTTTCCACCAGTATATATATGTATATATATATGTATATATATATGTATATATACATACATATATATATATATATATATATATATATATATATATATATATATATATATATATATATATATATATATATATACGTGGTGAAAGAAGAAGGGTTCATGCCGCATGGTAATATAAATTTTCTTAATGTATCCTATTTTCATTTTTTCATTTTTTGTTGCCTGTAGTTTGAATTAGAGTATTTATAGTAATGTACTATTGCTCTATCTGACACAGGCATATGTTTGGGTTAGTTATTGTTAAATATTCAGACCTGAGGAGGAATTTAATTCTAACTAATCATCGAATTTGGACTGGCGCTGTTCTCTTCTTTTATCGGCATTATGACCGTGAATTTGCTTTTTTGGTGATGTTAATATTACTTGTTGTTTTTATTATTACATATTTCTTATATATATATATCGGCATTATGACCGTGAATTATCGGCATTATGACCGTGAATTTGCTTATTTGGTGATGTTAATATTACTTGTTGTTTTTATTATTACATATTTCTTATATATATATATCGGCATTATGACCGTGAATTATCGGCATTATGACCGTGAATTTGCTTCTTTGGTGATGTTAATATTACTTGTTGTTTTTATTATTACATATTTCTTATATATATACATCGGCATTATGACCGTGAATTATCGGCATTATGACCGTGAATTTGCTTCTTTGGTGATGTTAATATTACTTGTTGTTTTTATTATTACATATTTCTTATATATATATATCGGCATTATGACCGTGAATTATCGGCATTATGACCGTGAATTATCGGCATTATGACCGTGAATTTGCTTCTTTGGTGATGTTAATATTACTTGTTGTTTTTATTATTACATATTTCTTATATATATATATATATATATATATATATATATATATATATATATATATATATATATATGAATACATTGGTTTGCAAAAGTTAAGCATGGACGGGAAGATGAACAAAAATGGAAAAGTAAAGCTTTGATTAACAAGATTGTACATGAAGGTAGCAAATGTGTTTATGCATTACATATATATATATATATATATATATATATATATATATATATATATATATATATATATATATATATATATATATACATTGGTTCCAAAAGTTAAGCACGTGTGTAAAATCAATAAAAATGGTAAAGCTTTGATTAACTCAAAATTGTACATGAACGTATCAGATGTGTTTATGCATTAAAGGAAACAATAATTATTACAAAGATGAAAAAAATATTTCCTAATAATAATAAATCAGTTATATCTGGTCAAGCCGTAATTCCCTTTTCATAGGAGGCATATAATCGAAATTGTAGCAATTTTCGTCCAATTCAAGTGATTTTCGGAGATAATACTTATAATATTGAAATAATCGTAAGTTAAAGAAAACATTTAAATTTCTTTTTTTAATTATCAACATTAGAAAAACGCAAATTTATCACACTCAGAGTCTAGAATTACGTTTGAAGAGAAATCCGTCATTGTGCTAGAATAAGCGGATATGCATTTGTACATGCATCGTTATAAATAAGCCTGTTTGGATGGATTATTAAAATGAGTAAATTTTTTAATAGATTTTAAAATTTGTCTTTCGCTATTTGTCATTGCTATTTCAATATTTTTTTTCTCATAGCTCTCATTTTGATCAAAATTACCTTCTAGTGATTTTAAAGATCTAATTATTTATAAACGTATAAACAGCTATAAACAGTTACTTATATATAGAAAATATAATTAAAATGTTTAACATTTCACTTTTAATGCTAATTTTATTTTTTGATGAGTTACTTTTGAATAAATAGTTGAAATTTAGGAAAAGGATATTCAATTCTTAAAATTAAGTAATTTGGTTACTGTACACGACTGTTTTTCACTAACCGCGTAGAAATAATCCAATGCTAACTAATTGGAATTTGATGAATGTCAAATTATAGTCTGTAATTGCTGATGTTGACGGATAATAGGTTTGACAATTAATTGATATTGGTTTTAAGATGGCAACTAATTTGTTTGACGATTGGGTTTGATTAAATGAGTACAATGGTGCTTCTGGGTCTTTGGGTCTCAAAAGTACGAGTGTACAGTCTCGGGCCTCATGTTTATTAAAGGGCAACATTTACCGTCCCCTGTATGATGTAAATTGTTCTTAGTAGGTACATAAATTTATACATTGCTGGTACGATATTATTTTGTATGCAAATTTGAAAAAAATTTAAGGCTATGAGTTTTGAACGTACAGCATTGCCACATAGCCACACCTCACACACAATTTGCCACATAGCGAAAAATTTATTAAATTAACATCTCTTTAGGATATCATTTTTGTATGATTTGGAGAGTATTACTTCTAAGTTCGGCTGAGTTACGGCTGTTAAATAAATTTGCAAAAATATCTGAACAGAACAACTTTAATTAAAATAAATATACAATTATTAGTTATAAAATCCTATGATAACGGGCTCTAGAACTTGGTTATTCGACATTAAGCTCTAATTTACTCATCTACTGAAAGTAATTTTTATATCGCGACATAGACGAGGTTTAAATCAACAGTCAAGTTCCCGAAGGGCTGTAACGTCCGACTTTCCCTTTCTCAGCGCCAGGGCGCGTAAATGATTGAAGAGAGCGTGAGGCGAGAAAAAACAGAGAGAAGTGGAAAGAGACGCCACGCTTTCCTTCCGACTGAAGAGGGTGGGGGTTGAGAGCGTAAGGCGAGAGAGAATCTGGTTTATCTCTCATGAAAAGATTGCTTGTTTTTGGTTAGAAAGGGATCCATTTCATCACTTGTCTTGCCTTTTATGTAGCAGAAGAGAAGAAAAAGCCTATCACAGGATAGGCTAAAGTTGAAAAATATTTGTATATGACCCCTAAACAATTCGCAATTTGTATACGATTTTTAAACAATTCGCAGTTTGTATACGACCACAAGCAATTCGCAATTTGTATATGATCCCAAACAATTTGTATATGAGCCCTCCTCAAATAATTCGTGATTTGTATAAGGCTCCTCCTAATTATTCATAATTTATTTACAGTACCTCCAAAACAATTCACAATGTGTTTACGACCCTTGGATGATTTTCAATTTATATATGAATAACAAGCAACTCGCAATTTGTATATAATCCTCTCCCAAGCAATTCGGCTCCCTCCAAGCAATTCACAATTTGCTTACGACCCCAAGTATTTAGCAATTTGGAGGGAGACGATAAGAAGTAATCCAAGTCGTCGCAAGCTTTGTCTTTTATAGTAGGATGGTTCGTGGTAATGTGTTTCATTACATTATAGTAATTTATTTTCGGTATATTTGCACTTTTATTTTTATGTCTAAGAGTTACTATTTATTTTTTTAATAGAAGACATATAGTAAAAAGTGTGTGTATTGTTTGCTGAAGGTTTCGCAACATTTTATCCTTTTAGCTTACAAAAATATTTAAAGAATGAAATATTAGATTTCCGTGGAATTCTGAACAAAATTTGAAATCATATATTCGACAAACAGCACAATAACAGAGAAATATAAGAAAAAGCAACATATTTTATAGGAAACTATCGGAAGAAGGAATAAGTGACTAAACTCTGTAATTCAAGAAGAAAGATTCAGAGCTGTAGTAGTATTTTTTTTATTTTAAAAGCCATCAGAAAATTTATATTATCAGAGCAGCATTCATTTTAAATATTCATGGAAATAGTAATTTTCATGATTTTGTTGAAAGCTAAACTCTTTATCTGTTTTAAGTTCAGCCTCATTTGCATTGAAGCAGCAAAACATAAAATTTCGTATTCTTGACTTAAAGATTTAAATGAAGGATTCCACCTGAATACTAAGAACTACAAAGAATCATTTATCAAATCTCCAAAATTCAATTCGTTTGAACATTTTTAAATTAATCTTTTCTTTAGTCTGATTGAAGACTTTTGTATTTTACGCAATATATTTGATGATGAATTCATGTTATTTTGCTATCAGGGGTATTTATTCTTTGCTCGTATATGCAGTTTTTAACTCAAGATAATTTTTAACTTAATATATTGAGATAATTACGTATCATGATGATCATTAAATATTCGTTTTAAATCAAGTTTTAATGTCAATTTTTATCAAATAGAAAAAATATATTTAAAGGTGGCGAGACCAACTTCGCATCTTTCAACATTGATCGACCGTGCTGACCGAACTCATAATTCGAACATCACTGCTCGAATTATAAGTTCGGAATGTAAGCTGGCTTAGTGCCCGACCTTATAGCATTGGACTACAGTATTCTTAGTCAAGTGTTCAAACCTGAGTGGGCCCAAATTCGCCATTCCCCACAATGGTGAGCTAGACAGAAAAAAAAACGCAAACTAGATGGCAGTACCACAAATAGGCGCATCCCCTCCTTTATCATGGCAGCCAACGACTTACTCCGCCACCCGGCAAATGCACATTGAAATATTGCTTTCGACGGTTGACCGGGCTAAATCTCCTAAATACACAGGCTGGAGCAGCAGCGGCCATCTTAACTTCCACTTGAAGCGATGGCTGTACATTGAGAAAACATTAATTAATTTCTCGTTCTTTTCTCTTAGCTGTTTTTCATATGTCTCGCTTTGCCAAGTTCGCTATTATAACTCTTTAAATTCTCTGCTAGAGGCTCTGCATCACTTTTATTCGACAAACATCATTTTATTAAATAGCGTTCTGATATACTTACCTTAGTACTATGCATTGTAAAGAACCTTGCTGTTCCAGCCTGGAATCGAATCGCAGATCTTCATATTGGACAGCCGATGATCTATCGTTGAACTACTGGGACGGATTTGTAGGCTCTTATTGTCGAAGTGGAATATGAATTCTCTGACTGTCAACCTTCTTCGATTTTTACGTCAGGTATGCTATTTTTATCCTCCAGGCTAGCTTAATGAGTGGTCGTTGTCCCCTGATTTGAAATCGTCGCTTAATATCCCAGAGTCCCCCGAATCCGTGCTAGTTGGACTAGGGTTCACTTTCAGATCTCCGACATCTTTGCACTAGCCTACACGGTTGACTTGTTTCTGGAGCCATTGTAAAGAACCCTGCTGCCTTAACCGGAAATCGAACTAAGGTTCTTCTTAGCGACCAGACGACGCTCTACTGTTGAGTTACTGGGACCGATTTGCAAGCTCTCACCTTCGAAGTAGGCCCTACAGTTTATAACCCTTGAGTTCTTTAGAAATTAAATTACAGTTAGTTTCATGATTTTAAATGTTAAAGCAAATTCCGCTAGCCATATATTATGAAATTAAATGTTGGATATGGAGAACATTAATTTTGCAATAGCTGTTAGGAATTTAATGTAAAATGTTACAAAGAAATATTCCATGAGTACCAGACGCAACAATACAACCTTATTTCAGAAGTAATGTAATAGAAAAGGGGGAAATTATTAACATATCTCTAAATGACAGTATATTTAATTTGGATTCGTATTGAATAAAAATTAAAATATATTCTTTTTGTAAAACAATTAATTGGAGTGGGGCTCAACTCGAACTTCTCATCCCATAATCCATTTTTAGAAGCTTTGTTTCAAAATTTTCAAAAAATACTTTGTAAAATCGGTATCGTGTGTCCAAATGATTACAATTCTAGCGTGTTATCATTCACTTTAAAATCCTATATTCTTTAGCATATCTACGAGGCTGTAATGACGTAACGAGCCAAAAAATCTGATGTGGACAGCACATGACTTTCCTTATATAATTCCATGAATTTACTACTTTTACAGTAAAAAAAATAGATTATTTTTATAGTAGATATTTATATTCTTTCCATGATATTGAATTTTCGTCAATGAGTCGTCAGTTTCAATGATTTAGCGTCATTTCTATCCATTTGGCGAGTTTTTCGTTAATTTAGCAACATTAAAAAGAGTCGCCAAGTTGGCGACATTCCACCAAATTCGTCGCTAAACTTTATGGACGGAGAAATAAGTTATTCTTACAGCAGATAAATGACTATTGGCGTTCAAATACAAACTTATTACTCAATGTATCATGAATGGAATGAGCTAGATCCACGAGAATATTGCCACCAAATTTATTGTATGGTATTACATATGAAAAGTGAACATGTTTCTCAATAGGAAATATTTTTTTTTATTTTATATGATTTTTTGATAATTTTTTTTAAAATGTACAATATCTCGAGAACGGTTTTTGCTAGTGTTCTAAAATTTATGTCAATCGTTTTCTAACGAAAAATTACATACGAAATGCCTATTTTCGTAACTTTATTAGAGGTTTTGATTTTTTGACGATTTTTTCAAAATTTTACTCGGAAATTTAGGTTGGTTCTGTACATTCGATTGCGTATAAAAACAATAGGCTTCCAGTACTCGTGAATTGTAATTTTTGTAGCAAATTTCGTTCGAGTCGGTCTATTCGTTCATCTGTTACCGTCTCCACAGACTGACTGACACGCACACACATACTTTCATACACACACACAGACATCACTTCAGAAATGTTTGATTCGTGATCAGGGATGCTTGAAACGCACTCTCCCGTCGAAAACTCGAATTCGAATTTTTGACCTCGCCACAATACTTTCCTTATGCATTATTGTATATAAGGAAATTAAAAATTGTATCGCGGCTATCTTTCACAACAATGAATAAAATTATTAAGTCATTAGTAAATCATTAAGCCTTAAGTAAACCCTTTTATGCATGATTATGTCAAATTTTGTCTAATACTGCCATGCTGAAAAACAAAAATAAAATTTCGAATAAATTTCGAAATTTTCGCTAGAATTAAAAAAAAAATGCTATCTAGTTCCAGATATTTTTTAACAAAGTCGGATATGAAGTTTCGTGAAAATTCATTAATATTTGTGGCTGTTATAGTGTACACGAGAAATCGCCACAGACAGATAGACGTACATCCTTCTAAAAATTGTCAAAACATGTTCATGAGGTCGTAAAACGATATATATAATAACGATAAATATATTGGCATGAAAATCTCGAATTCGAAAATTTTGTGAAAATAACACTTTCTCTATACTATATTACATAGTATGAGAAAGTAAAAATATTTTGAAGTTATTTTATCATTATGCTAATAACTTTGCCCAAAAATAATTAAAATAAATATACTGTCTAACAAGAAAATCGACGCACCAAAAAGGAGTTGTCCGATTGTAATGAAATTTCGTATGCAAAGACATTTTGAGCGTACATGCAAATGAATAAAATTTGGTGTCCAATGAATAAATAGTGGGAGCTCCAGCGCATCTGAACTGCGGTTTCAGCAGGTATATATAAGGAGCGATTTTGAATCTGTGGTCAAAATGTCTATTGCATTTCGACTGCGGATATCTTACGTCTTTGGTAGTCATTTCTGGCATACTGACAACATAGCGGTACGTAGACAACATTCTACGACCCGTTGTGTTACCATTTTATTTGCGACACCCCTGACTTAATTTTCAACAAGATAATGCCCGGCCGCACATGGCACGTGTTGCTATGAATTGTCTTCAAGCTTGCCCAACACTTCCTTGGCCAGCTAGGTCTCCTGATCTATCTCCCATAGAGCACATTTGGGATGTTACGGGAAGGCGATTGCAACCATCCAGGAATGTTGACGATTTAGCCCGACAGTTGGAGGCAATTTGGCAAGACATTCCGCAGGACACCATTCGTGAACTTTATCAGTCAATGACATCTTGCATCCAGGCCAGAGGTGGACCAACGCCTTATTGACTTCCTCCCTTTGTATACGGTCAAACTCTAAATCATTAAATTGTTTTGAAATTTTAATCGTTTCTTTTTCTATATGTATGTTCTTCACATCCACCAATTTTTACTACAATCGGACAACTCCTTCTTGGTGCGTCGATTTTTTTTGTTATAGAGTGTATATAATAGTTCCAGTATCCGTCTATAGAGATACTAGCTAGAATTCGTGCTCCAATTGCTGATGTTCGCATTTCATGCTGTTCATGCAAACACGATCGAAATTATACAGAATAAATTCTTGAGATATCTGTATTATAAGAAAACTGGAATTTTTTGTTATGCCTTATCTGCTACTTTTCTTCGTGATATGTTTAATGTTAAAAACTTGCAGAACAGAAGAAATTTCATTTTATTTTCATTCGTCAGGAATCTGTTCCGTAACAGAATTGAGTGTTCCTCTGCCTTGGGTAGGATCGGGTTTAATGTGCCCCTGTATTCAACCAGGAGCATGTGTTTATTTGCTGAAAGGAATTTTAGTACGAATATTGGCTTGTATTGCGCGATTAGTACTTTTTGTAGACTATACAACAGCTTTCAAGATAATCCTGATGTTTCTTATTAATGGGAAAGGGCTTTTAAAAATCATTTGTTGTAAATATTTTATATTTTAATGTATTTATTCAGTTGCAGGTTCTTTCGAAAATAATTTGTTGTCAGTGGTTTGTATTTTAATGTATTTTCTTATATTTTAATCTGTATATTACTTTACTTATATACATAATATATAAGGAAAGTATTGTGACGGGGTCGAAAATTCGAATTCGAGTTTTTGACGGAAGAGCACGTTTCAAGCATCCCTGATCACGAATCGAACATTTTTGAGGTAATGTCTGTGTGTGTGTGTATATGTATGTGTGTGTGTGTGTGTGTGTGTGAAACTATGTATGTGTGTGTCAGTGAGTCTGTGGAGTCGATAACTGACGAACGAATGGAGCGATTCGAATGAAATTTGGTACAAAAATCGCGAATAGCACATTTTGAGGCGATATCTGTTTGTGTGTGTGTGTGTGTGTGTGTGGATGATAACTGACGAACGAATGGACCGATTCGATCAAAATGTAGTACAAAAATTACAATCCGTGAATACTGGAAGCCTATTGTTTTTATACGCAAACGAATGGTCAGAACCCCCATAAATTTTCGAATGAATTTTTGAAAAAATCATCCAAAAATCAAAACCTCTACAAAAGTTACGCAAATAGATATTTCTTATGTAATTATTCATTAGAAAATGATTAATATAAATTTTTGAACGCTAGCATGAACCGTTCTCGAGATATTGCACATTTTTCAAATAAATGTATCCCAAAACCCCATAAATGAAAAAAAAATATTAACTGTTAAGAAACGTCTTCACTTTTCATATGTAATATCATGCGATAAATTTGGTGACATCAATCTCGTGGATTTAGCTCGTTCCATTCATGAAGAAAGATACTTTGAGTAATACTTTTATATTTAAACGCCAATAGTCATTTATCAGTTATAAGAATAAATTATTTCTCCATCCATAACGCTTGGCGAGATTTTGGCGACGAATTTGGCGGAATGTCGCCAACTTATGAGACTTCTTTAAATGTTACCAAATTAAAGAAAATCTCGCCAAATGAATAAAATTGACTTTAAATCAATGAAAATAACGACTAATCGACGAAAATTCAATATCTTGGAAAAAATATAAGTATCTACTATAAGAATTACCTATTTTGTTTTTGCTGTAAAAGTAGTAAATACATTGCATTATATAAGAAAAGTCATGTGTTGCCCACATCAGACTTTTTTATATTGTACGAATTTTTATTATTGTAGTGATACAGTTGCACAAAAAGTAGTACCAATGAGAACCAAGAGAGGTCATTAGAATTAACCCTGTGCAACAAGTGAAGGTTAAGACAGAACTCGATATATATTTGTTGTGGAATTAGCACGTACAAATTTGCTTGTAACTCTCTCGGCATACTTCCTGTGATATAACACATACAAATTGTGCCCCTAACTCTTATAATGCATTTTGCTGTCAAATAGGCATGTAAAAATATGCTCTCAATTCTATGCAGTTGATGTGAAATAACACGACAAAATGTGCTAATATTGTCTCTCTCTAAAATATCATGTTTCATCATGCGCATAAAATGTCTATATGATTGAATATGAGAGTAAAAAGTGATTTTAGTGAAGGATGTCCAAAGATGACCTAATGTACTCCAAAGTGCAAAACGGTAAATTTTTCATATTAAATATGAGGAAGTGTGCAACCCGACGAGAAGACGGTAAGAGAGTGCAAACTGTATCACTACTGAATCAGTTAAGTTAAAGAAACTATAATGTTATACTAATTAGTAAATTGTAAATATAACTAGTGATTTGAAGCTAAGTTATTTTTAAATTTAATATTAAATATAATAATTAATAAAGCTTTGTTTCAGCAATTTAATGTCTGATTATTGGATAGGTGAAATTAATTTTATATTATTAATCAAACTGCTTTTCAGAAGAAACACCCGGCAACATAGTAAATTAACTATTGAGGGTTATCACTTCGTAAATGTACAGGAATTTACGATTAGCAGCTACTCAATAAATAATTAAATTAGCAAATTTCTTTTTTTTATAAGCCACAGATACTATAAGTGCTCAAAGAATCAGCCATATAGGTCAGTAGGAGAAGGTCTGTATATAATGATATGGAAAATATTTTCTGCGTTCCCGCGTTGTAAGTCATTCTGACTACGATAACTTTATGCAGTGGTCAATTCTATATATGCGATAATATTTAGCATCTCAGCTTCTCAGGGGAGTTTCTGGGGGTTGTTGTTGTTGTTGTTGAGACCCAGACCGTCCGACCTACCAGAAAGGTGTAAGGTAACTGTATGGACGGCCGGGAAGTGCCACCCAATTTAGACCGGAACCCAGTGGGGGAGGCATCCACAGGGACCGTACCCTCCTTCCCCTACCACCAACCTCTCGGAAGGACTTACGGACCCACATGTTTAACGTGATCGTACTCCGCATGAACACGGCGGCATTTTGTGGTAGCGTGCAAATCTAACGCGCAAACCACGGGGATACCGCACCCGAGATGGCCAACAGCACGCGGTGTTCCGAGGTGGTCACCCACCAAGTACTAACCGCGCCCGATGCTGCTTGACTTCGGTGATCTAACGAGAACCGGTGTTTTCAGCACGGTACGGCCGTTGGCCCTTTTTTTTGGGGTTTGTGGAATATCGAAGCTATATTAAACAAGCCATACACATATATATATAGGGATATATATGCTAGAAGAAAAGCTACTTGGTTAACATGGAACATTTTTATTTCCTTATATACATAATGTATAAGAAAAGTATTCTGACGGGGTCGAAAATTCAATTTCGAGCTTTCGACGGGAGAGTACGTTTCAAGCATCCCTGATCACGAATCAAACATTTTTGAGGTGATGTCTGTGTGTGTGTGTGTGCGCGTGTGTGTGTCAGTGAGTCTATGGAGACGATATCTCACGAACGAATGGAGCGATTCGAATGAAATTTGGTACAAAAATCACAATCCGGGAATACTGGAAGCCTATTGTTTTTAAACGCATTCGATTATTTAGAACCCCTCTAAATTTTCGAGTGAAATTTTGTAACAATCATCAAAAAATCAAAACCTAAGTTACGCAAATATACATTTCTTATGTAATTCTTCCTTATAAAACGATTGACATAAACTGTCGAACGTTAGCATGAACCGTTCTCGAGATATTGAACATTTTTCAAATACATTTATCGAAAAAATCCCATAAGTTAAAAAAATATTAACTATTGAGAACCATATTTGCTTTTCATATGTAATATCATGCGATAAATTTGGTGACATCATTCTCGTAGATCTAGCTCATTCCGTTCATGAGAAAAGATACTTTGACTAATACTTTTGTATTTGAACGCCAATAGTCATTTATCTGCTATAAGAATAACTTATTTCTCCATCCATAACGCTTGGCGAGATTTTGGCGACTTCTTGAAATGTTGCCAAATTAACGAAAATCTCGCCATCTGGATAAAAATGACGCTAAATCTATGAAAACGACGACTAATTGTCGAAAATTCAATATCTAAGAAAGAATATAAGTATCTAATATAAGAAAAACGTATTTTTTACTTTCCTTATATACATAATGTATAAGGAAAGTATTGTGACGGAGTCGAAAATTCCTATTCGAGTTTTCGACGGGAGAGCACGTTTCAAGCATCCCTGATCACGAATCAAACATTTTTGAAGTGATGTCTGTGTGTGTGTGTGTGTGTGTGTGTGTCAGTGAGTCTCTGGAGACGATAACTGACGAACGAATGGACCGATTCAAAACAAATTAGGTACAAGCATCACAGTCCGTAAACACTGGAAGCCTATTGTTTTTATACACAATCGAATGTTCAGAACTCCCCTAAATTTTTGAATGCAATTTGGAAAACATCGTCAAAAATTCAAAACCACTAATAAAGTTACGCAAAAAGATATCTCTTATGTAATTTTTTTATTAGAAAACGATTGACATAAATTTTAGAACGCTAACACGAACCGTTCTCGAGAATTTGCACATTTTTCAAAAAATTATCAAAAAATCTTATAAAATAAAAAAAAAAATATTTCCTATTGAGAAACATGTTCACTTTTCATATGTAATACCAAGCGATAAATTAGATGACATAATTCTCGAGGATCTAGCTCGTTCCATTCATGAAAAAAGATACTTTGTGTAATACTTTTGTATTTGAACGCCAATTGTCATTTATGTGCTGTAAGAATAACTTATTTCTTCGTCCATAACGCTTGGCGAGATTTTGGCGACGAATTTGGCGGAATGTCGCCAACTCGGCGACTTTTTGGAATGATGCCAAATTAACGAAAATCTCGCCAAATAGATTAAAATGACGCTAAATCAATGAAAATGACGACTAATTGTCGAAAATTCGATATCTTGGAAAGAATATTAGTATCTACTATAAGAAAAGCCTATTTATTTTACTGTAAAAGTAGTAAATTCATTACATTATATAAGGAAAGTCATGTATTGCCCACATCAGATTTTTTTTACTGTAAAAGTAGTAAATTCATTGCATTATATAAGGAAAGTCATGTGCAGCCCAGATCAGATTTTTTTTACTGTAAAAGTAGTAAATTCATTGCATTATATAATGAAAGTCATGTGTTGCCCACATCAGATTTTTTCATTTTATAATAAAATGTTATTTTGCACAGATCAAAAATTAAACATATGTCTAAATAAATTATGTAAATTCTAAACTTGGATATAAACCATGTAAATATTTTAGGTTAGTCCACTCCGAAAAATATCAGGATTTCTGTCCTTCTTTTAACTTCTATCTTCTCATAAATATTCATGTCGCAATTGCTGAAATTCCGTTCTTCAAACATTTATATCATTTATCCGATTTAAATGGTGCCTCATTTGCATGCAAATGAAGGAATTTGAGTCAAGAAATGCAATGCGAATGCTCAACAGACCGAAGGGTTATTTTTGGCAATTTAGGAGGTATAGTGATCGACAGATATTTAGCTGCTCCAAAGATAACACCTATAATCTTTGGTATAACAGTTAAATGTGTAATGTACTTGCAGTACATATTTAGGATAAACAGAGAATATCTATATTTTTAAGTAATCGAAATAACCACACTTTGAGCATTACAAATACAATACTAAAATAAGCATATTACTATATTGTATTGTGTTGCAGTTCAACATAAATTTATTAACAGAAACAAACAGCTCTCCTTAGATCATGATACTGTTGAGAACGCATAACGCTCCCTCACTTTCGCCTTTCCATTCGTCTCTTTCCAAGACCTGTCGGAGAAAGCATCATGACGTGATCAGTCCATGACATAGCCATAACGTGAGCTTAGTATTGCCAAGATTTCAAGTCAGAAGAAAAGTTTCCAGATTTGGCGATTTATCTCCAATTTGGCGACATTTGGCGAGTTTCCAAATCTTTGAGAGGCATCTGCAAATAACGATTATGCTATGTGAGATATTTCTAGAAGATTCTATAGAGAGACTTGTAAAGAGCCTTGCTGCCCTAACCGGGAATCAAACCCTGGATCTTCGAACGGGCCAGCCGAAGCTCAACCGTTGAGCTACTGGGAAGAAATTGCAAGCTCTTATCGTCGAAGAGGATTTCGAAGACTGTAAAAGGACTCGTCACTCCGTTGGAGTAAAGCTGACGAGTTGACAAAATACGAGTTATAGTGAACTGTGATTTTTGTTAATGTTTTGAGTATAGTTTTCATAGTAATTGCTGCTTTGTGAAAGTATTTGCATAAGTATTTTAAGAATAATATCTCTCATTTTGTGTAATTATTGGAGCATTTAATTGCTGTTTGATTGAATATTATACCTGCTTACTTTGTGCTTGTAAATAAACGTGTTTAGTTATCCAGAAATGATGTCTCATTCTTGTATCCTGCGTGCACACCCACGATTCCAGACGGTAAGTTCGTAACAATATTCACTTGCAATGGATTCCTTCGCATATGGTCCTCTGAGAAATGAAGTGGCCGATACTCTGGTAAAGGAGAATGTGGTGAACCCTTTACCTGAATTGACGTCTCTTTCACTTTTCACCAGAGGGCAAATCATTGATAGAAACATTGTAACATTTAGAAGTCTCCGCTAGTCCATAGTTGGTACTATCGTGCTTGTCCTGGTGGTGCTCCTGTCTTCAGGGACTGCAGAGTCGAACAGACATCTATTTTAGGTTCATTAATGGCCATTTAAAATATCTTACTTTCGATCGGGATCGTAAAGTTTATCTGCACTAAGTGCTATTTTGTGGACGCTTCTCTAACATCTCCTTGACTGTTTGGGACTATCTCGGGATGATCTTATTTCTTACCCGCTGTTGATTTTGTATTTTGTTGTGATTTATGGGTTCATAGAGTTGGTTTAGCTGAACACTAGGCCAAGCGGAATTAGCATTAACAACAACAACACTAACAGGAATGTTTTTCTACTTGGAAAAATCCAATAATGTAATAACTTGCTCAAACTGCTGGTTTAAATAACTTAAAAATATAAATATTTTATTTGCAATAGCATAAGCAGTTGATTAAACGTATTAATAGGTTTCAAAGGTGTAAAAAATCTAAAAGACAAAGAGTGAACACTACACACTTTGCTGTAGAGACTTATCTGTCTCGTTTATTTTAACAATTTGTTGCTTCGCTTCACTTGTAATTGCAAACGTCTAACACATGTTTATTCATCCTATTTTTATTACATTTAACATTTATTCTGGTATGCTAAGAATTTATTTTGTACGAGACTGTGAAATACTTCAGACAGTTTTAACTTGTTAAAGTTCCCTTGCTTATGATTATGTTGCCTTGTACACAGCTGGTTCTAAAAATCTCTGAATTTTTTTCTATTGAGTATAAAACAAGTGAAAATAATGGCTATTTTATTACATTGATCCATTCAGTCTTCTAGCCAAGTCTTTACTTTTCATAAATTTTGAATAAGTGTATTAACGTTTAGGAAAAGTTATTGTTTGCCAGCTAAAATCAGACTGAAATGGGAGAAAATGTTCTTTAACACTGGATGAAGGCTCTGATAACATGTCATTTATTTTATTTTTTTTATATATTTTAAATCACAATTCTTATTGCAACCAATAGTTTTCCAAATTGCAATTGCCACGCTTGTTAGGCACGACGTGAGTACCATCCAGCGATGTTTAAACACGATGGATGCAAGAACATCTGAGAACACGCCAAAGAGGTAGTGGATCGAACTGGCGGAAGACAGAGAGCACAGACCGACAGATTCGCCAAACGACTCGTCGAGACCCATTCGCAACGGCAAGTGACATCCGAAAGAACCTGCCACCATCAACGGTTGCAACCATCACCCAAACCATTCCTAACAGGTTGCATGAAGTACAGCTGCACGTACGGCGGTCTACTGGGCTGCCATTAAAGCTCTACACAGGGATGAACTTCTGGCGTGGTATCGTCGTCATCGCAAATAGACTAATGAATGGCATCGAGTATTGTTTACGGATGAATCTCGCTTCTGCACGTGGATTAATGACAGCCGTGGACGGGCGTGGTGACTTCCCGGAGAACGCCAATTACATCCCATATCGCCGATAGTCACACCGACCCCACACCGGTCATCATGGTTTGGGCCGATATCACGTTCGATCAGCAGACAACTCTGATGCACATTGCAGATAATCTGACAGCGGTCCGTTATGTCACACAATTTGTGATGCCGGTGGTTCGACTGTCTCCGGCACGGTGTTACATCAAGATAATGCCACACCGCACACCGCATGGTGAACTATCAACTGCCTGAAGGGAATTCACATCCTTTCTTGGCCGGCAGTCTCTCTGGATCTCTATCCCATTGGACACTTGTGGGCCCTCATCGGTTGTCAGGTACACCGAGGACCACCTATACATACCGTAGACGAACTGCGTGCTGCAGTGGCCGGTGCTTGACAAGGATTACCTCAGGAAACCATTAATAACCTTATCGATAGTATGCCTAGCCGTTTAGCGGCCTGTGCAGCTACCCGTGGAGACCACATTCTTTACTGAATAAACAGGTTTCTTTTGCATATCTTTGTTTGTTCTTTTACTCATTTTCATATGATTTTCTCTTCTACCCGTACTGTGATTTGCATATGGCTATGTGCATTCTTTCTTGGTGTTGCAATTTCACTTTTGATGAGTATATTACTGCCCACCCACCTTCATACTATTTGTGTATAATCCGCTCGTGAAATTCCAAATTCCGCAATATATAGAAATTCTTAATTATAATATTCTTTCTTATTGATATCATGCCAATAGAAATTTTATATAATTTTATACAAATTTTATGACTAGTTTCTGCATAAAAAATTAATTAGGGTGTGGCTGAACTCGATATTTGCATACCAAAATCCATTTTAGTAACTTTTTTTTTTTTCAAATTTCGCATTTTATTTTGAAAAATCGGTATTGTGGATCCAAGTGATTACAGTTATAGCATGTTACCCTACCCGATATTTTAAAGGGCTTGAAAGAAATCTTACGACTGATAATATACTTGACAATGTACCGCCAGTAGGGGGTTGCTCCCCGAGGAGGTTAATAACTTCACGAACAAAAAAATATTTTATAGTGGCTATTTTTCACAGGAATCAGTGAAGCCATTGAGTATCGTTATCATTGAGCAACAAATAAATCTTTTTATGCATGGTGCATGGTTATGTCAAATTTTGTCCTATGCTGTCGTGTTACAAATATATAAAATTTTGAATACATTTCGAGGTTCAGTGTCAAAAATTAAAAAAAAAAATTCTATCTAGTTCTTGATTTTTTGATAAGCGGGATAGGATAAGCAGGATATAACTTTTCGTGAAAATCCATTAATATTTGTGGTCTCTATCTTGTGCATAAGATATCGACAAGATATACATACATATATACAGACGGACATCACTCCAAAAATAGTCCAAACGAGTTTAGGAGATCTTTAAACATATACTGGCATCAAAATCTTGAATTCAAAAATTTTCATAAAATCAGTACTTTCCCTATACTATACGGAGTGTCCCAAAAAGATTGAAACGCTCTTTAATTATTTACCTGTTGGAGATAACTGGCAATGTAAATTGCAAAAATGTGGAAAATAAGGTAGGAAATAAGACTACGTTAATGAAATAATCAACCCCCCCCAAAAAAAATTACACTTTTTAAATTTTTATACGATCCCCTTAGACAAATGTAGTCAATCAGATTTTTTTTATTTTTAATGCAACAAGATCATTAAAAAAACCCGCATATCTGTATCTTTAAAATTGAGCGAGTTATATTTGATTGAAATTAAATATTGTGATTGGGGACTATATATCACATTCGAAATCTAAATTTGCGACATCTCACAAAAGAGATAAAACTGGATGATAATACATAGGATACCAAACCGCGTAGTGAGTACCACTGCTTTATATGATCCATGTCTGTGTAATGCTTTATTTAGATACATTTGTGACAAAAAAATTTGACACATATTAACTTATTTTTGATCTAAAAAATTTCCGTCGTCAATTTGTTCATGATCCCTATTTTCACTGATGAAACAACCTTACATGGTACGGAAAAGTGGCATAAGTCAGATTTTTACCTTTATCATAATTCAGTTGATTTTAAAGATACAGATATGCAGGTGTTTTAATGATCTTGTTGCATTAAAAATAAGAATTTTCTGATTGATCAAATTTGACTAAGGGGGTCGTATAAAAATTAAAAAAGTGTAACTTTTTGAAAATGAATGGGAGGACTATTTCATTAACTTAGTCTTATTTCCTACCTTGCTTTCAACATTTTTGCAATTTACATTGCGCATTTATTTCCAACAGGTAAAGAATTAAAGCGTGTTTCAATCATTTTGGGACGCCCTGTATACATAATATGAGAAAATATCTTTATTTCTTCACTTCCGATAATTTCCGACTAAGAGATATTTCCGGGAATATTCTTCATGATATGCAGGTAGAACTGTAAATTAAAGCCAAATCAGGACTTGGCTTGATTGTGAATAGAATTTTACTTTCTTAATTACGTATGTCTAAAGGCAATTTAAACACTGAAAATGTTTTCTCTAAATGTTCTAATTACCAGTTAATTACTACGCAATTTCGGTTAAATTAACTAAACATTATATTCTAACAATAAAGAATGTCAAAACAAATATATTAAAAGTTGAATGCAAGATAAAAATTTTTGCTCTGCAGAAATTATGCTAGTTGATATATAATTTTAGGAGTTTAAAAATCAGCCGATAAGAAAATGAGGTAATAAAAATCGTAGTTTACAAAATATTAATTAAAATATGTTGTTTACAAATTAAGAAAATCTGATGTGGACAGAATATGACTTTCCTATCAGCGTCAGTGTATTTTATAAAAAATTATAGAATTTTATGGAGTTTAATGCATTAGTATTTGAGTGGATATATACATTGCACAGACTGACACACACATACACAAGCACAGACACACACACACGCAGAAGTCACTCTAAAAATAGATTTTTCTTGTTCTAGAGGTCCCAAAACGTGTAGACTCGTTAAAAACTCGATTTACGATTTCGACATAATTCCAGTATTTTCCTATACGTATATTATTATGTATTGCAAGGAAAGTAATAACTAAATGCTGTAGTTTATAAAACAAGATAATAAAATTCTCATGAGGATATTTCATGATTTGTGATGTATATATTTTGATACAGTATACCCAATGCACAAGGATTAGATTTTGTATGTTTAATGCCCTATGTCGTACCGATAGTTAACTGATTATAGAAATCTTCTCAAAATCTTCTCAAACTTCTCAATTGATTATAGAAATTCCTTAATCTTCTCTTCAAGATTCCTAGGTTTGATTTGCTGAGTAAAAAACTTTCATTGACATAAAAATGAACTCAAGTACTTTCAGTAAATAGGAGCAATAAAGTTTAAAATTGGAAATAATGAAACTATGTTTGTCAGCGGTTCATTTAAGCGTTTTTCCACTTTCGGAAAATTCACAAAATGCACTCACAAGTGAGTATACTTTCTTATTACTTTCCTTATATACATAATGTATAAGGAAAGTATTGTGACGGGGTCGAAAATTCGAAATCGAGTTTTCGACGGGAGAGCACGTTTCAAGCATCCCTGATCACGAATCAAACATTTTTGAAGTGATGTCTGTGTGTGTGTATGTGTGTGTGTGTGTGTGTGTGTGTGTGTGTGTGTGTGAAAGTATGTGTGTGTGTGTGTGTGTGTGTGTGTCAGTGAGTCTGTGGAGACGATAACTGACGAACGAATGGACCGATTCGAACCAAATTTGGTACAAAAATCACAATCCGTAAACACTGGAAGCCTATTGTTTTTATGCGTAATCGAATGTTCAGAACCGCCCTAAATTTTCGAATGAAATTTTGAAAAAATCGTCAAAAAATCAAAACCACTAATAAAGTTACGCAAATAGACATTTCTTATGTAATTTTTCATTAGAAAACGATTGGCATAAATTTTAGAACGCTAACATGAACCGTTCTCGAGATATTGTGCATTTTTCAAAAAAATTATGAAAAAGTCACATAAAAAAAAATTCCTATTGAGAAACATGTTCACTTTTCATATGTAATACCATGCGATAAATTGAGTGACATCATTCTCGTGGATCTAGCTCGTTCCATTCATGAAAAAATATACTTTGAATAATACTTTTGTATTTGAACGCCAATAGTCATTTATCTGCCGTAAGAATAACTTTTTTCTTAGTGCATAACGCTTGGCGAGATTTTGGCGACGAATTTGGCGGAATGTCGCCAACTTGGCGACTTTTTTGAAATGTTGTCAAATTAATGAAAATTTCGCCAAATGGATAAAAACGATGCTAAACCAATGAAAATGACGACTAATTGTCGAAAATTCAATATCTTGGAAAGAATATTAGTATCTACTATAAGAAAAACCTATTTTTTTACTGTAAAAGTAGTAAATTCATTACATTATATAAGGAAAGTCATGTGTTGCCCACATCAGATTTTTTTTCATGTTATGTTAATATAATTAACAATTATTGATGTAAATTAGAAAATAATTGATATTTAAAAAAAAATAAAAATAAATAAAAAAAAGTATAACCCTAACTCAGTTTGAACATGATATGAACGTGCTACACTATAAATTCATTTGAACTCTTTTTATCCAGTTGTTTTTGCATAATAAATTTAGTGTTACCCGGATAAAAAATGGTATTCGAGTATTACAAAATACGCATACCCGTACTGAACAGAGTCGTAATCATAAAACATTGACGATAATTTCATGTACATGTGGATAATCTATTTCTGTATAGCAAATTTGGTTCCAGCATCAGGTTAACCCAAAATTATATCCACGTTGTGTCTTTCTATCATTCTATAATTCTACGTTTCAGCAGGTTCAGAGAAAGTTTAAAAATGAAAATAGTTCATGTATTTAGGTCACCAGATGGCTATGAAAAACATGGGAAATACTAAAATTTAGTCCCTAGTATAAGTCATCAGAAACCAAAATGTTGAATTTGAAATTATGCCAAAATAGTTTTACGACGTGAAAACTTGACTTTCTTCTAGGATGGAAAGCAAGCTGATGTGGGTAGCATATGACTTTCTTTATATAATGCAACGAATTTGCTCTTTTTACAGTCAAAACATAATGTATAAGGTCCACGGTATTGTGTTGTTAACGTTGAATTGTACATTTGGCAATTTACTGAATGACAACATGTGAAACTATTTCAAAGTATCCAATCAACTTATATTTCGCGCAACTCTATATAAACAATTATCAATATTGATAGCATCTTCAATAAGTGATATAGTACATATATTAAGTGTGAGGCCAGAATATGTCCTCACATGAGACATTTTTATTGCAATATTTATGGTGTCTAGAACGGCTAACAAAGCTCGAGTCTGGCTGGCGCTGGTGTTTACAACAACGTGAACTTTTAGGTCAAATACTATAAATTTGGGTGTCCCAGGCCAAAGGGGCTGAGAGGGGCATTGATATACGTGAAATGATGCCATTGGGTTCAGATGAACCAATGAGCGCCAAGGGGAAGAAGGGCGGAGCTACCCCCCCCCCCCCCGCCGAACGAACCACAAGTCAAGGAGTCTCATTCGAAGTATTGTTGCAGTAAGTTTCATACAAAATGTTGTTGCAGAAGTAAGTCTGATACGAAATGTTGTAGCACTTGGACAGATTTACGGAAGGAGCGAAGTGAACATGACCTAGCAGACATGACTTAGGAGTTGTAGTTTGAGTACGAGTATTTACACTGTCATGACTTAAGAGGAAAGAAATAAGAGTTTGGAGCCACACACCCCAGAATTGTGGACGAAATCAGAGATATCACCGGCGCCAGCCAGACTCGAGCCTTGTTAGCCGTTCTAGGCACCATAAATATTGCAATAAAAATGTCTCATGTGAGGACATATTCTGGCCTCACATTAAGATATTTTGATAATTAGTACATCAATTAGGTATCATTAATTCATTAATTTAGAATCATTTTTAACACTTTACAACAAAGTTGAAACGTGTTTATGACTTTGTTCATTATGTCTGTCTGTCTGTCTGTCTGTCTGTCTGTCTGTCCGTTAGCACGATAAATGCCGTAAAAATGACTTAATAAAAATGAAATTTTAGTGTGTTGTTCAGACGGTCTGTAGGACCTATGGGAATATAAATCAATAATATCACCCAATTAGTTTTGGATTGAACCCGGGTTGAAAAAATGAAATACATTGAGCCCTATGGGACCTAATTTTTCAAACATTTTTTAAGCGGATTTAAAATTCACAAATTGCTTAGAAAATTTTAGGTAATATTCAAATTGTTCCATAAAATATATAAAAAAAAAAATTAGCGAAATATATTCAGTAGTTTTAAATAAAAATTAAAATAATAATAACACCGCTTATATGAAGAGATCACCTGACCATGATATGAAAATATCACGTGACCCACTTCAAAATGATATATGGCATCCAACTTGTCTCAAAATCGTGATTTTGAAAGTTCTTTTTAATTCATATTGAGTGTTATATCCGTCCTAAAATCACTTTATTTTTGCATAAGTTCTGTGCATCTACATACTAAAACAACGCAATTACAATATATTTGAGTTTAAATGCTGATTCAAATTTGATTATTTCTACAACGAAGCCTATTTTTCACCTATAAAATGTAAACAGCAAAATATGTAGAATGAGTTGTATTAGAATTGCTGTATTTCTTTAACACAAAATCATTTAGTTCATAGAGTCTGCATAGCTGATATCAATCAAATATTCACTGATTTTACAAAGAGAAGGACGATTTTTTTCGATGAAGTTTTACACATAGAGTTTAATTAAGTGTAACTCCATGGTCTTAATTTTTAAATAAAATAAATTATTATAGTATTCTGATGAATGACATGAATGGGAAAATTGTATGAATGAAATTCTGTTTTTATAGAGAGATCCAGGCGTGTTATTTTTTCTATGACGTCATTTGAATGAATTTCAGTTGTTTTCGATGAAGTTTTCAAATATAATAAATTATCGTAGTATTATGATGGTTTTAAAAATATTTCCGAGGAATGTATCGCATTTTAGAGATGTTTAAACCAGGCAATTTATAATTCAATGACGTTATTTTAATGAAGTTCATTTTTTTCGATGAAAGTTTAAGTTTTCAAATATAATAAATTAATGTAGTATTGTGATAAGTTTCAAAATATTACCGAGGAATGTATTGCATTTTAGCCATGTTTAAATAAAATTGTATTGAAGTTGGAAAGTGTTTCATAATCAATGCCTTAAGCATGATTGATCTTTCTTGTTGTAATTTTGACGATATTTTCTCCAGCTAGGCAACATTTAAAAAGTCAGCAAGTTGGAGCTATTTCGACAAATTCGTCACCAAAATTTTGCCAAACGTTAAGGTCGGAAAAATAGATTTTTCTTATAGTAGATCCTTATATTTTATCCAAGATATTGAATTTTCCTCAATTAGTCGTTATTTCCATTGATGTAGCTTCATCTTTATCAATTTGGCGACATTTTCGTTAATTTGGCAACATTTAGAAAAGTCGCCAAGTTGGCGACATTCTGCCTACTTCGTCGCCAATGTTTCGCTAAGCGTTATGAACGGAGAAGTAAGTTCTTCTTATAGCAGATAAATGACTACTTACGTTCCTACCCAATGTATCTTTTCTCATAAATGGAACTTGCTAGATCCACGAGAATGATGTAACCAAATTTATCGCATAATATTACATATGAAAAGTTAATAATTTTCTTTTGCAACAGTTAATATTTTTTGTTTTATGTGATTTTTTTATAAATGTATTTAAACAATCTTCAATATCTTGAGAACAGTTTATGCTAACGTTCTAAAGTTTATGTCAATCGTTTTTTCTAATGAAAATTTACATAAAAATGGCTATTTGCGTAATTTTATTCAAGGTTTTGATTTTTTGATGATTTTTTCAAAATTTCACTCGAAAATTTACGGGAGTTCTGGCCTTTTGACTGCATTTAAAAACAACAGACTTCCAGTATTCACGAATTGTAATTTTTGTACTAAATTTTGTTCGAATCGCTCTATTCGTTCGTGAGATATCGTCTCCACACATAGACACACACACTCAGACATCACCTCAAATACGTCTGATTCGTGTACAGGGATGCTTGAAACGTGCTCTCCCGTTGAAAACTCTCATTCGATTTTTCGCACCCGTCAGAATACTTTCCTTATACATTATACCATGTATGTAAGAGTACATTGTTTTCAGAATTTTTTTCTAAAATGTATTCATGCCTTGGGCAAATACTAACAACTGGGATAAAATTAAACAGTACATCCTCCTGCGAAAAATATGCTGTATCGAACACATAAATGTTCCCCTAAATTAAAATATTGGATAGTCTGGATCAGCAATAACAATAATTACAGATTTCTGATTATTTTGTCTGGATGCAAATGAGGAGATTAATTATTGTTACTGATTAAAACAAGCGGAACGACTATCATGAAGATTGTTTGATTATTTTGTAAGGTATCATACTCCCTCTAGGATAGAAAAATTTCAACTATTTCTAGAACAGCTTCTGATGAAACCTACATTTCATTACTGGTTGACACAACTATTTGCAAAGCATATATATATATATTCTATATACATATATATATATATATATATATAAAATTGTAAATCCAATGTTAGAACGTAAGTAGTAACTCATAATGCACTATTCCCAAATTTTCTACAAAATACAAAGAAATAAAAGAAATTCAAACATAAATAGGAAATTATAAAGCGTAATGCAGGTCATAAAGACAAAGACAATAATGATACTTAAAGCAAAAATATAATAAGTAACCTAAGCAAATAAAAGAAAAGAATAAAATAGGAGAATGAGCCACAATAAACTACAATTAACATTGGAAGAAAGTAGATAAAGTAATACGAAAAAAATAAAATAAAATAAAAATAAAAATAAAATAAAAATAAATGAAAATAAATTCTATTACTAAATTTACCGCTAATGCAGCATAAATTTGAATAGATAGCAAATAGAATGTTTCTTTAATACGAAGCATATAAAAGGAATGAGGATAGATCAGAAATGAAAAGTTAGATAAACTAAACATCGTAGTATAAGAATGTGAATGACAATGCAATATACATTTAATTTATTGCGCAAATACAGCTAATAAATAAAATATATATATATATATATATATATATATATATATATATATATATATATATATATATATATATATATATATATATATATTTATATATATATATATATATATATATATATATACGGTAGAGGACGTCACTAGAGGACAGCGCCACCTACAGATGAGAGACTATATAATGGAGTCGATGCAAGACAGACGAGGCCGCAAGGTTCCGCATGCACATGAGTTTATACAGAATAGAACCAGCTGCACAGCATGCACAGAATAGAATGCAGCGTAAGGATTGTACCGCAAGGTTCTATTCTGGGCCCGACACTCTTTAACATATACCTGAACGACATCCCCAGGACTCCAAACACAGAGCTGGCACTCTATGCAGACGACAGTGCGATACTTGCAAAATACCCCTATGTCCCAGTAATGCACAAACAGCTACAACAACACTTAGACATGCTCCAAACATGGCTGGAAAAATGGCGAATAAAATTAAACCCCAATAAATGTCATTGGATTTATTTCTCGAGGGAAAACAAACTGCCGCCGCCACTGTACATAAACAATCATGCCTAACGCGCGGAAAAATCTACTAAATACCTAGGTGTGACGATAGATTCCCACCTAACCTGGAAACAGCACGTAACGAACTTAATCAAAAAAGCGTATATAACTACAGGAGCCTTATACCCAATGATAGGAAACGGAAATCTCAGTCATCAAAACAAACTGCTAATTTATAAATCGGTCATCCGCCCGGGAATGCTGTATGCAGCACCTGTATGGGGATATGCCTGTAAAACTACAATAGACCTCCTAGAGACAAAACAAAACAAAATCCTACGAATTATCAGGAAAGCTCCCAGGTACTTAAGAAACTCGGTAATTAGGAATGACTTCAAAATAAAAACTGTTAGAACCCAAATTAAAAAGCTGGCGCTTAAATTTTACAAAAATTTGCCATCCGTTCCAAATGAACTGTTATTCAATCTGCATGACTATGATCATCGCAAGGCCAAATCTCGTAAGAGACACCTCGCTGTTCTAAACATTGATAATCGGAATTAAAAATCCCACCTCAAACATCTGATATTAAATAAAATTCGCGACTAATGTTCAAAACTCTAAGCTGCCAAAATGCTAGATAACGCTTAGATCTGCATCAACACTCCAAACTGCTTAAACTCTAAATGTGCAACAAACTGCCACGCTAGGAGATAGGACAAATAATACCAAAAAAGATCAATCATGCTTAAAGCATTGATTAAGAAACACTTTCCAACTTCAATGCAATTTTATTTAAACAAGTCTAAAATGCAATACATTCCTCGGTAATATTTTGAAACTTATCACAATACTGCATTAATTTATTATATTTGAAAACTTAAACCTTCATCGAAAAAAATGAACTTCATTCAAATGACGGCATTGAAATATAAATTGCTTGGTTTAAACATCTCTAAAATGTTATACATTCCTCTGTAAGAGTTTTAGAATTATCATAATACTACGATAATTTATTATATTTGAAAACTTCATCGAAAACAACTGAAATTAATTCAAATGACGTCATAGAAAAAATAACACGCCTGGATCTCTCTATAAAAACTGAATTTCATTCATACCATTTTCCCATTCATGTCATTCATCAGAATACTATAATAATTTATTTTATTTAAACATTTTGTGGAGCTACAAAAAATTAAACTTTATGCTTGAAACTTCATCGGAAAAAATCGTCCTTCTCTTTATGAAATCAATTAATATTTCATTCATATCAGCCATGCAGACTCCATGGACTAAATTATTTTGTGTTAAAAAAATACAGGAATTCTAATACAACTCATTCTATATATTTTGCTGTTTACATTTTACATAGGTGAAAAATAGGCTTAGTTGTAGAAATAATCAAATTTAGATGAGCATTTAAACTCAGATATATTGTCATAGCGTTGTTTCAGTATGTAGATGCACAGAATTTAAGAAAAAATAAAGTAGTTTTAGGACGGATACAACACTCAATATGAATTAAAAAGAACTTTAAAAAATCACGATTTTGAAACAAGATGGATGCCATATATCATTTTGAAGTGGGTCATGTGATCGTTTCATATCATGGTCACGTGATCGGTTCATATAAGAGGTGTAATTATTATTTTAATTTTTATTTAAAAAACTACTGAATATATTTCGCTGAATTTTTTTTATATATTTTGGAACAATTTGAATATTACCTAAAATTTTCGAAGCAATTTGTGAATTTTAAATCCGCTTACAAAATGTTTGAAAAAATTAGGTCCCATAGGGCTCAATGTATTTCATTTTTTCGACCCGGGTTCAATCCAAAACTAATTGGGTAATATTATTCATTTATATTCCCATAGGTTCTACAGACCGTCTGAGCAACATACTAAAATTTCATTTTGATTAAGTCATTTTTACGGCAGTTATCGTGCGAACGGACAGACAGACAGACAGGCAGACAGACAGAATGTACAAAGTCATAAACACTTTTCAACTTTGTTGTAAAGTGTTAAAAAGTAGTAAATAAAAACTTCGAACCTCCAATTAGGGTCACTGAATTAATGTGACAGTTTGACGATGAGAACCACATATTGACACCGGAGATTAAAGGCGCTTCGTGCCTGGTGCTCTGTCCTGAACGACACTCATAGACAGACGAGAGAGAGGAATGAGGGAGTAGTTAGTTGATCGAGGAGGTCACTCAAACGAGCGAGAGGCTGGAAGCCAGAGTTCAATCAGACGAGATGTTCTTAGTCGCTTAGACGCTATTGACTGCTTAGACGTAAGGAAGACGGAATCAAGAGCGAGACGGAGACGAAAATGAGACGGCAAGGACGAAGTACAGGCGCTGAAAAGGAACGTGCAAGGACGATTGCTCGTGAAGTTCGATATCTTCAACTTGTAAATAGATGTAAATAACTAAAACCAGTGTGTATAACCGAATGTCCTAAGTAAAGGTATGTGGTTGTGCAGAGTGGAGTCGTCTTTAATCAACTTCTCATCTGGTAAACTCACACACACACACACACATATATATATATATATGTTTATATAATAAAAGTTTGAATGTCTGAAAGAAAAGTGAGAAGTTGCAACTCGGAAAACCTAAAGTATAAATCAGCAAATCTTCAATCAAATGGAAAAAAATACAAATTTCGAATCATCGAGTTAAAGAAAATTATCAAAAATATTTTTTTTCATATATATATATTTCTTTTTTTAATTTTTGTTTTAATATAAGAGTAAGTGAAATCTCAGAGATGTGTTTTCTATACTATCAGCAAGATCCCCCTCTATTTAAGTCCTATATCATAAAATGATCTGAAGTTAAGATTCAAGGTTGTATTTACATTGAATGATACTATATGCTCATCGGAATTCCATAAGTGTGCGCCAAAATATCAAAAGTTGGAAAAGAAATGCAATAATACTGCAAATATCCCTAAAGAAAAACCAACCTTATGGACGGCCATTTTTAACCACGGGGAAAATATCAAAATTTAATTTAAAATTAATATATTATATTTAATAAGATTCGAGTATTTTAAGCAGATGCCTCGTTTTATTTGTTGAAGCATGTTGAAACTGTCATTCTTAATATTTAAAAAGTGGTAGCTAGAAGGGGCTTTATTTCCTTTGTGACTTTCTTTGAATACGTATAATATTTATTAAAAAGAAAATATTTTATTGTAATCGAAAATACAATTATCGGATTTTGAAAGTTTTATACGTTTTGAACATCACTGAATATAAATTATCTCTTTTTAGTCTGAATTTATTTCGGTATGATTTTCAAGCAGATATGTTCAAAAGAGAGCATAAACATTTTCAAAGTTTTGCATAGCATAATTTTGAAAAATAATGTTAAGAAATAAACAAGAAGGAACAATCATGCATAAAGCATTGATTATGTAACACTTTCTTACTGAAATGCAATTTTATTTAAACATCTCTAAAATGTGATACATTGAGCTGTGATATTTCTTTAATTATCACAGTACTACAGTAATTTATTATATTTGAAAATGTAAAACTTCATCGAAATATAAAACGTCTGCCTCTCTATGTACAATCAATGAATATTTTATTAATATCACTTATATTACTCCAGTGCTAAATAATTTCTCTTGAAAAATATTCAGCATTTCTTTTACAACTCACCTTACAATAGCTTGATTTGTTTACATTCTGAATAAGTTAAAGAAATAATCGTAGTAGAATGGGCTTCGTTGCAGAAATAATCAAAGTTTAGTGACAATTTAAAATAAAAAATATTAAAATTACGTTGGCACAGAATTTAGATACGCAGATAATTCGCAAAAATAAAGAAGTTTTATGATGGATGCAACATTAAATATAAATTTAAAAGATCTTTAAAAATTACGATCTTTAAAAATTCGAAAAGATCTTTAAAAATTCGAAAAGATCTTTAAAAATTACGAAATAAAATTAAATGATATATTTTATTTTGCAATGAGTCAGGCGTTCTCTTCATATATCATGAGTGTAATTATTATTTCAATTTTTATTTAAAAAACTACTTAACATATTTTGCAGAAAAATGTTTTCCGCATTTTATGTGATGATTTAAATATTTTCTGAAATTTTTGAAGCAATTTGTGAAAGTTAACTTTACTTAATGTATAAAAAATTAAGTTTCATGGGGTTCAATGTATTCCATTTTTTCAACCCATATTAAATCCGAAACGACATGGGTGATAGTATTCACTTTCATTCTTATATGTCCCACGGACTGTCTCAAAAACATACTAAAAATTCATTATGATAAAGTTATTATTGCAATTCGTTATATTCAATCCGTTTGCAATTCGTTTTGCAATTCGTCATTTTTGCAATTCGTTTGCAATTTCGTTATTATGGCATCGCATAGTATAATCAAATATATCACTAGACTCGTAATATTGCGTGATTCAAATAAATAACCAACTAATTTGCAATACGGGGGTCGTCTTCATATTAAATATTTTCCTAATTTTATTTTTTGAGAGGGTAGAAAGCACCTTTGAAAGCATATTCTGATTCTTCAGATCAAAGCACTTCGAATTCATATAAAATTTTTATATTTTACTTTACATATATAAATTTTACTCAAGTTAAATTTATATATTTTACTTAATAAAATTTATATATTTTACTTAATAAAATTTACATATTTTAACTAATTAGTCATTAAAGAGTATTGAAATTTCGAGTTCCTGATGCTAAATTGGTGCTGCAGCTTTCCTTTTATATTTTTCCAAATAATTAGTCTACAAAACTAATTTATGTTTTATATTATGATACTAAATAACTCAAATAAAATATATACCATTTTTCATTCTCAAATATATTTTTAGTGTTAATTATTAATTATAAAATTCATATGGAAAAAACAATAAATAGAAACGCGGGTAAATTTGGATGATAATCAATTCATTACTGGTGCGCAAAATTTTAGTTCATTCCTTTCAGTACTTGTTGAAATAGAGGCTTATATTCAAACCTGTACCCTTTTGAAGCTTTTAAGGGGATCACCAATCAGTCACCAATGGAAAATACTCAGAAGAATTTTCTTTTCATAGCAGTGTTTTCCAGCACCAATTTAGCATCACCAGTGTTTTCCAATTTGGCTAGAATTGTATCCAAGTTTTTAAGATGATTAAACCGATTCGACCCCGTAACTAAAAGATAGCTTAAGTAGCATGCTCTCTGCTCTCTTCCTTCTAAAAATAGAATCAAAACGTCAAAGTGAGTCTCTGGGGAGCTGCAGAGATTCTTGTAGAACGCCAGATACTAAAGTTCTGGTTAGGAGGTGAACTGGGAGGTGGACACTGCATGGATAGCATAATATTTTCTTGTGAGACAACGACAGTACCTGGAATCCACTTAGGATCTCGTCCAAAGTTATGAATCCACGCCTTATTCTCAGGGTGATGAGGAAATGAGTAGGAGATTTTGGATTAGAAGATTTAAAAAAGAAAGTCAGAGTAAGATCAACAAGGAAGATCAATCATGCTTAAAGCATTGATTATGAAACACTTTCCAACTTCAATGCAATTTTATTTAAAAAAGTCTAAAATGCATCCTCGGTAATATTTTAAAACTTATCACAATACTACATTAATTTATTATATTTGAAAACTTAAACCTTCATTGAAAAAAATGAGCGTCATTCAAATGACGGCATTGAAATATAAATTGCCTGGTTTAAATATCTCTAAAATGCGATACATTCCACGGTAATATTTTTAAAACTATCATAATACTACGATAATTTATTGTATTTGAAAACTTCATCGAAAACATCTGAAATTAATTCAAATGACGTCATAGAAAAAACAACACGCCTGGATCTCTCTATAAAAACAGAATTTTATTCATAACTTTCTCCCATTCATTTCATTCATCACAATACTATAATAATTTATTTTATTTAAAAATTAAGACCATGGAGCTACAAGTAAATTATTTTGTGTTAAAGAAATACAGCAATTCTAATACAACTCATTCTACATATTTTGCTGTTTACATTTTACATAGGTGAAAAATAGGCTTCGTTGTAGAAATAATCAAATTTGGATGAGCATTTAAACTCAAATTTATTGTATTTGCGTTGTTTCAGTATGTAGATGCACAGAATTTAAGCAAAAATAAAGTAGTTTTAGGACGGATACAACACTCAATATGAATTAAAAAGAACTTAAAAAATTACGATTTTGAAACAAGATGGATGCCATATATCATTTTGAAGTGGGTCATGTGATCGTTTCATATCATGGTCACGTGATCGGTTCATATAATTATTTTAATTTTTATATAAAAAACTACTGAATATATTTCGAATTTTTTTATATATATTTTATGGAACAATTTGAATATTATCTAAATTTTTCGAAGCAATTTGTGAATTTTAAATCCGCTTAAAAAATGTTTACAAAATTAGGTCCCTTTGGGCTCAATGTATTTAATTTTTTCAACCCGGGTTCAATCCAAAACTAATTGGGTGATATTATTCCTTTATATTCCAATAGGTCCTACAGACCGTCTGAACAACATACTAAAGTTTCATTTTGATTAAGTCATTTTTACGGCATTTATCGTGCTAACGGACAGACAGACAGACAGACAGACAGACAGACAGACATAATGAACAAAGCCATAAACACTTTTGAACTTTGTTGTAAAGTGTTAAAAATGACGACTAAGCCACAGCTGGTAAAGTCCCTCTAGCTCTTATCACGTGTTTTTCTGGATAAAAAAGGATACTTTTGCCTAGCCAAAAATAAGACGAGTATCAGTCCGCTCTGAAGTAAGACGATGATCAGATGGGAAGATGTGTACCAGATGATTATGATCAGAACCGGAAGGGTCAAGTTAAATAAAAATTGAATAGAGCAGAGATGAAAAGAAACTGTGTGAGGATTGGTTGTAAAGATATATGTAAACGAAAGTTTACATATAAACATGAGTTTAATTATCATTACAGTTAGGTATCTGTTTAGACGATCAAGGACAGCGCCACTCAATTTAGATCGGAACCCAGTGGGGGGTCCGCACATGTCCTTCCCCTACCACCAATTTCTCGGAAAGGCTGTCATACCCAAATATTTAACGTGCTCATACTCTGCCATAGGGTTGCCAGATGATGCACGCTTCAGCACCTGCACAGTTTGGGCAGAAAGAATCAAGCTCAGTTTTTCTGAGTACAATCCCCATGCCTTAGCCACTGGGTTGTCCCACCACCGCTCATCAAAATTTAGAATACATTCCCATTGCTGATCAAAATCGGTCCATAGATGCTGTTATCTGTATTCAGAGTATATTACAAATGCAGTTGACTATCAACAAATCAATCTATCTATCTCTTGATCAATGTAAATTGTAGATTGACGCAAACGAAATATTATAGAAATAAAAATTTAATAAAATATTTCTTTCGATTCTGCTTTAATTCTATATACAACTAAATCTTAAACATGCACAGAAACATAAACGAGTTTTCTAGTTACCATAGTAACAGATCCGCCAAACGGCACCAAGGGAATATTGATTTAAGAAGTAAGAAAAATATTTTGTTAAATTTAAAATATATGTAGAATTTGCATTTTACTTTAATAAATAGGTTTATATCGCAAAATTCTGTTTTAACTTATTAACGATGTTTAAATATTTGGATATTATTACTTTGTGAAAGTTATCAATTTGATTTATATTTCCGTATTGTCAGCTTTAAGAGATATATAATTTAATTAAAACGTTAAAGCGAGCATTTTCTAGGCCTTAATTAAATGAAAATGCTTCTTTTAATTAAATAGCGTCTTAATTAGCAATGCTTTTTAATCATGCTTAATTTCACTCAAACATGGGATGCCAACAACATATTTTAACGGTTCTAGGTAGATAGAGAAAATTGGAAGTTTGATGAATTCCCAGTTTTAATTCCTAACCTGGCATATTTTTAACTGACACCAAGTAGCTCATTTCAAAATATGGCAATTTCTTAAGACTGGTTTGTTTAATAAATTCAGATTTCTGCCATGCGTTTAATAAAAAAAAATCTGATGTGGGCAACACATGACTTTCCTTATATAATGTAATGAATTTACTACTTTTGCAGTAAATAAAATAGGTTTTTATTATAGTAGATACTAATATTTTTACCAAGATATTGAATTTTCGACAATTAGTCGTCATTTTCATTGATTTAGCGACATATTTATCCATTTGGCGAGATTTTCGTTAATTTGGCAACATTCCAAAAAGTCGCCAAGTTGGCGACATTCTGCCAAATTCGTCGCCAAAATCTCCCCAAGCGTTATGGATGAAGAAATAAGTCATTCTTACAGCAGATATACGATTATTGGCGTTCAAATACAAAAGTATTACTTAAAGTATCTTTTTTCATGAATGGAACGAGATAGATCCACGAGAATGATGTCACCCAATTTATCGCATGGTATTACATATGAAAAGTGAACATGTTTCTCATTAGGAAATATTTTTATTTTATGATTTTTTGATAATTTTTTTGAAAAATTGTACAATATCTCGAGAACGGTTTATGTTAGCGTTCTAAAATTTATGTCAATCGTTTTCTAATGAAAAATTACATAAGAAATGTCTATTTGCGTAACTTTATTAGTGGTTTTGATTTTTTGACGATTTTTTCAATATTTCATTCGAAAATTTAGGAGGGTTTTGAACATTCGATTGCGTATAAAAACAATACTCTTCCAGTGTTTATGGATTGTGATTTTTGTTCCAAATTTTGTTCGAATCGGTCCATTCTTTCGTCAGTTATCATCTCCACAGTCTCACTGACACACACACACACATACTTTCACACACACACACACACACACACACACACACACACACACAGACATCACTCCAAAAATGTTTGATTCGTGATCAGGGATGCGCTTGAAACGTGCTCTCCCGTCGAAAACTCGAATTTGAATTTTCCACCCCGTCACAATACTTTCCTTATACATTATGTACATAAGGAAAGCAAAAATATATACAAGGTGGTTCAAAAGGTCTTAGACAAACTTTAAGGGTAGGCCAGGCATACAAAAAACAAGCCCCTTTTTGCGATGGAACATGTGGGTGCAAATAGCACCATGGGATACTACAGATGTAGGGAAAAACAAAAAGAAAGTAATGCAGATAATACAACATATGTTTATTAGAAATAACAATTGCAATTATCAATTACAATTGTTTTCATAGTATTAAGCCACTGCAAAATATGCTTCATATATTTGAATAGATCTCATCGAGAGCTTTAAAACACGACCACGCACAGTCGTGTTGTGATCGCGGTTGCCGAGAAAGAGAGTCAAATACAGAGGCACAACTAGAAATGTTGCATCTTCTCCCCCCCCCCCCCCCCGCCGCACGGGAAACGAGAGGAGTGCGATATATTGCGAAGTACCCAAATAGGACTATATGCTGTTGATGGATTTGATAACAGGACCACTGTTCGGTACGTATTTTTAACGATATAATGATTTCAATTGAGACCTATTTTTGTCACAGGCGGGGCGTCTGTCATTCGCCTTAGACAATCTTTTGAGTTAGGCGTTGCGTCAAAAAAAAATCTGAGAGCAGCAAACTTTTCAAATTTAGGCCAGATAAATGGACACTCTTGAATTTTTGAAATTAATTTTAGATTTACCCCTTGGTCTGGAAACTGAGACGGATCAAATGATACCAAAACTAGGATTCTAGCTGGACTGGCAGTGCTCGATAATTTTGATACAACACTCACTCGCTTACTCACTCACTCAGTCAGTTCAGTTAATATTGTATATGTATATATATATATATATATATATATATATATATATATATATATATATATATATATATATATATATATATATATATATATATATATATATATATATATGTATATATATATATATATATGTATATACACACACACACACACATATATATATATATGCACATGGTGAACCGAAAAGATTGAAAAGCGCTTTAATTCTTTACCTGTTGGAGAACTAATGATAAAGTCAATCAGATACAGAGGATTGCTTTACTTGCGATCACTAAGTGTTATAGAACCACTTCTAACATGGATTTGCAAGTATTAGCAGGTTGCTTGCCCCTCGATTTGAAGTTGAAGGGGGATATGAAACTTTACAAAAGTTTCCATGAAATGGAAAATGTACAGATTGGAAATGATATTATTAATTATAATAATATCGAAAAACCAAATTATATACAAAAGCCTCCTTGGGAGGAAATATTTGTTAAATGGAATGATGAAATACCAAAAAATGAAGAAAATGCTATCTATACTGATGGTTCGAAAATTGATGAAAAAGTGGGGAGCGCCTTCGTTGTTTTTCAAGGTGATAAAATTGTTCATCATGAACAATTTCGATTAAATGATGAAACTACGGTGTTCAATGCTGAATTATTTGCAATTCAGAAATCAATTGAATATATACAATATAACATTAGAGAAACGCATATTTACACTGATTCTCGATCAGTGCTACAGGCACTTAGTGCCTATGAGAATAATAATTATCAAATTCAACAATTGAAGGAAAGTTTGATAAACAATAGAGAACTTGTTCAACTACATTGGGTAAAAGCCCATATTGGAATAGAAGGTAATGAAAAAGCGGATGAATTAGCGAAGGAAGCCACCAAGAGAATAATTATAGATTATCAATTCAAGTTGAGTAAAGATCAAATTAAGAAGAGGATCCAAAAAGAGGTGATGACTGAATGGCAAGAGAGATGGGATTTGTCTAATATTGGAAAGACTCTGCATAATGAAATCAAGAAAGTGTCCACTAAAAGGCTCCATGGTGACTTCTACATTAACCAAGTACTTACTGGACATGGGGCTTTCCGTGAATATCAGCATAGATTCTTTAATAAAGAGAGAACATGTCATTGTAGCAAGGCAAGTGGTTCTGTACGTCATACAATTTACGAGTGTGAACTGTGGGATTTTATTCGTTGTACATATTTCCCTAAAAATTTTAAAAATGTATGTTTGTATTTTCTTTGTTGTAATTTTAAAAGTAGTAATGGTATTAAAGAAATTATGAAGAATGCTCTAACCCTGGAAATGGATTAAAATTTGTAATGGTGTTTGTGAATGGTTATTGTAGTGATAGTGTTAAGAAGGATTTTGTTGAGAGAATATTTAAATGAATTGTATATTTTATATAGTGATTGATTAAGATGTTATGATGGACTTTGTATATTTGTGATGGCTTTATAAATTATGAAATGTAAGATGGATTTAATTTATGTAACCACTTGTAATTTGTACCGAATGTTATGAAGTCATTGGATGGCTTTTAAACTGTGAATTCGATTTTGAATTACTTTGTATTATTTTGCATTATATCTGAATGGTATGGTATTTTTGTTAAGTTGGAGTCCGAGTTGGATTATGTATAATTTATTACCTTGGTAAGGGTAATTTTTCTCCTTATGAATGAAGGAAGGATTTGTTCAACCCTAAATGAAGGGTTTTTGTATTATTTGTATTTGTTTTAATAAAGTGTGAGGGACCTTCAGAGGATGACTCTCACAGATCGTGGTCCGTGGTTGCCCGGGCTGGTTTTTGGCGTCTTGTGCCCCCTGCTCGCGCGTTTGGTCTTGTCTGGCGGCGTGCGGATGGGGTGGAGCGCCGTGGCCTCTGCCACGGCCTGGTGTCCTGGGTGCGCTATCGCAGCGATGAAGCATCTCTTCCGTGTACCTTCGGGTGGGTCGGCGTACTTTTTTGAGTTACCTGTTGGAGATAAGTGGGCAATGTAAATTGCAAAAATGTTGAAAGTAAGGTAGAAAATAAGACCACTGTAATGGAATAGTCCTCCCATTTATTTTCAAAAAGTTGCACTTTTTAAATTTTTATACGACCCCCTTAGACAAATTTGGTCAATCAGAAAATTTTTATTTTTAATGCAACAAGGTCATTAAAGAAAACCGCATATCTGTATGTTCAAAATCAACTGAATTATGATAAAGGGAAAAATCTGACTTATGACACTTTTCCGTACCATGTAAAAGGCTGTTTCATCAGTGAAAATAGGGATCATAAACAAATTGACGATGGACATTGTTTAGATCAAAAATACATTAATATGTGTCAAAATTTTTTATGGGCATGTCTCAATGTGAAAAGTACTTAAGAATCCGTGATTGCATCGTGAGCCTACGTGGAATTCGTAAAAATGTCTCCTATTTATTATCATCCAGTTTTATATTTTTTGTGATATGTCACAAATGTGCATTTCTAATTTGATATATGGTCCCCATTCACAATGTTCAATTTTCAATTAAATATAACTCGCTCAATTTTAAAGTTACAGATATGCGGTGTTTTTAATGATCTTGTTGCATTAAAAATAAACATTTTCTGATTGACCAAATTTGTCTAAGGGGGTCGTATAAAAATTTAAAAAGGGAAACTTTTGAAAATTAATGGGAGGACTATTTAATTAATGTAATTTTATTTCCTACCTTACTTTCAACATTTTTGCAATTTACATTTCCCTCTTATCTCCAACAGGTAAAGAATTACAGCGCGTTTTAATCTTTTTGGGACACCCTGTTTATATAGTTTTAAACCTTATTGATCGATTAAGTATCGAATAATTAATATATTTGATAAATACCCCTGATCATTAATATTGAAACAGCGTTGAAAATTTAAAATTACATTTATGTAAATTTTATTTCCAGCTCTATGGTTTTCACGCCTATGAAACAGTATGTTTGGATAACAATACTAATTGATTATCTTAAACGTAGACGTCTTCGCACGTTCAACAACACCAACTCACTTTCATGTGAAACCTGAAATAACGCACTCCCAGAATAGCATTTTAGGTAGTTTGACTCTTTTGCTAAAGTTTCGCAATTTCTAACTTTTGACGTCCCAAAATTATTTATGCAAGCAGTTATTGCATTCTTTCTTCAAGTATTTACATCGTTAATCAACTTTAAATTGAGCCTCATTTCCATGTAAATGAGCAACTTGCACGGAGCGATGTGCCGTCATTTTGAAAGAAGAGATGGAATAATTTTTCTGTAATGTAAAATACACTGTGGAGCTCATTTTTTTTGCAAATTTATAAATACTGCTGTGGATTTAAATTAGAAGTGGAAAGCGACATTGTGATTTTGATTAATTTATTTTTACTTTCCCTAAAATATATAGTTTGTGTAATGGAAAAGTGTTGTGATTTCAAAATCTTACTCCCAAATGATGACGGATTTACACATTTTAATATTCCTAAATACAAATCCACCATTTTTCCCAGAAATATTTTTTTGACTACCTGTGAGTCTGCGGCCACGATACCTCTTTCACAAATCGGGCAGGTTGAATGAAATATGGAATGATTAATTTTAAAGACGCACGTTAGAAGCCTCTTGATTTTCAGAAGGAATAAATAATGATAGGCCTTTTGAATTAATTTTTAACAAGTGAATACGAAAAAATTGCGTTTTTAGGTAACATATTTTAATCATAACTCGCCATGAGCAGTATAACGTGTTAAAAAGTTTTTCTTATATATACAGGGTGTCCAGTGCTATCGGTGCCCAATGGCTATTTCCTCAACCGTTAGTCACAGAAATATACTTCCAATTGCAAAAATGTTTTAAATTTTAAAATCTATTATCTTAGAAACAGATGAAATCAATAAATACATTTCTGAAAGAAATAAGAAATATAAATTTTTATACGGTCCCCCGGTACAACCAATTACATTGAGGAAAATCATCCTCATACAATTTCATGCAAAATAAAAAAAAATCTCCCTTTTACGACCAAAATTCACCGAGTTATGAAGCATTAAACTTTATGACTTAAGTTGCTTTTCCACGTATAAAAATGTCCCGTTTCAGGCAACCAACCAATTAGGGACCGTATTGACAATTTCTCAGCTCAAAAAGTGCTCCAACTTTAAACAGCTATAAGTCGGTCAATTTTGGTCGTAAAAGGATGATTTTTTTTATTTTGCATAAAACTGTATGAGGAGGATTTTTCTAAGTATAATTGGTAGGACTAGGGGACTGCATAAAAATTTATATTTCGTATTTCTTTCAGAAATGCATTTATTGATTTAAACTGTCACTAAGATAATAGATTTTAAAATGTAAAACATTTTTGCAATTGGAAGTGTATCTCAGTGACCTCTGTGACACCGATAGCACTGGACACCCTATATATAAAAAACATTGACCTCGGCTAATATTCTTTAAATATTGATTTTAGACATATATAATAAATTGCAAAGTTGCATAAAAAAGGTACAGAATTTTATGAAATCGATTAAAATTTTCAAGGGAATTAAATTTTAAGAAATACAAAATTTAAATTTTTAAACGGCCCCCGTACAAGAACATTTCCAATGAGTAAAATGTGCTCCATACACTAATAAGGTGTACAACATTTCAGCACTTTATCATAAAAAGTCCCAGAGATACCAAAAGACAAAAATGCTGACTTAAACCACTTTTCGATGCATCGACATGGGTTCTCAGAGGGGAAAAATCATGTCGGCAGATCGCGTGTCGGGGGTCATACACAAATTACAAAAGAAAACAATGATTACATAAATAAATAACAAGTTTGATATTTATTGGAACAAAAATATCTACACTGTGTAGAATTAATAACTTTACACAAAGATTACAAAGCTTGTTCAAATGTTTCCCATCCATGCCAAAGATCCATTAAAGATAAGAAGCAGATATTATTTGCCAATGATGCATTTCTGCGTTGTGTCATTTGCACTCTTGCTGTAAACATTTACATTTTAATTTGTGATTAATACCTTACCAACTTTGTTTAAACATATCTCTGGGACTTTTTAGGATAAAATGTTGAAATATTGTACATCACCTTATTAGTCTAAGGGGCACATTTTACCCATTGGAAATGTTTTTGTATGGGGCCGTATAAGAATTTATATTTCGTATTTCTTCAAATTTAATCCCCTGAAAATTGTTATCGATTTCATAAAATTCTGTATCTTTTTTTACGCAACTTTGTAATTTATATGTCTAGGATCAATATTTAAGGGATTAAAGTCGAGGACAATGTTCAATGTTTTTGGGACACCCCGTATATATATATATATATATATATATATATATATATATATATATATATATATAATAAAATAAACACCGCCCCGGCGGGCAAAAATAAAAATGTAAAAATATTAAAAAATAGTAATTTCGATTACACTAAAAACAAAATTTTTTTTAAAAAAACCGCCTCGGCGGGTAAAGAAAAAGTTTAAAACACTCTTAAAACCGTTAAGGCGGATATCTAAAAAGCTAATAAAACAAAAAACAGGCTACGGCTCCAAAAAACAGTGTTATCCATTCTTTCAAAGTTTTCGATAATCGTGGTCACATCTCGGTCAGTTTCTAAACTCTTGGGTTTATCTCTCCGAAAGTATGTACTGCCACTTCCACTTCATCTCGTCTGGATTATTCCCACGTGGTAGTAACGCAGGGGCGGCATTTCAGCATTTCATTTGGGGGTGCGAGATTTGTATGAAAATCCACAATATGAAATAAATAAAATGTTTGTTAACAGGGGGGGGGGGGGGGGAGAGGGATCACAAAATTGAATTGATGCTGAGAAAAATAATTGTTGTTAACATAATTTTTGTACATATTTGTGTTAACATAATTGTTGTTAACATAATTTTCTAAATACAAATATATATATTTATGTACTTACTAATGAAGTTTTAAACGCCGGTTTTTAGAGTCTGGATCAAGAAAACATTTTGTTACAATATCATCCTAATCCAGTGGTATATCTTGTTCTATAGCTAAAATAGCTAAATATTAAACTCTTTCTTGTACCATTGTACTGCGAAAATAATTTTTCAACTTCCTGAGACACGAAAAAGACCTTTCGCAACTAGTTGAGATGATTGGTCAGTCAAAAACAATTTAACTAATAATGTTATGACAGGTAACACATTTTTTAAATTCCGCACTTTAAAATAATCCAGGCGACTTTTAAAATTGGGATGGTCTATGTTTACATTTTTCATCATTGAATAAAACAGTCGCAATTCACATAGCAATTCCTCTTTCTGGAAGTTATATACATAGTTATATACATCTGGAATTTATATGCATATGGTTGAAACTTTTTCTTTTTCAACATCCGATCCTGATAATACTGAACTAAGGGCAAACAAAACGGATAACTTTTTCTCATTAAATCTTGTCTCAATTTCATTAGATACTGAATCTATAATTTCATATTGAATATTGATTCTGTGATATGATTTAACATCATCGTGGGGATATTTTTCACCGAATTCGCTTGGAAGTTTTTTTTCGCCTTTTCAGTTTTGGTCCAGAATAAGAAAAATTTGGGGGCGCGCCCGCGCCCCCTATTTGCCGCCCCTGGTAGTAAGCGAGGTAAGCGTTCAAATTGTAGCATGTGGTGGACTCATTTGAAGATTTTTCACGGTGACGACCTTTCGACATGTGAGTTGCTCTTTTTTGCAAATTCGTATATTTGTGCGCTATATTTTTCATGTTCATGTCTATGTGGTATTTTATATTTCATGTTTATGTGGTATTTTATATTCTATTATTGAATTTTATCCTATTTTTTTTTTTCTGTTATTCCGTTGTTGGGCACATATTGCATTATATTTTAACCACGTGTTTTTATGCAATCATAGAAACAACGGATTTTAGTATATCTGTCTAGAATGTGCCCCTGAAGACGTTTCTGGCAGATATACTATTCTTTAATATGTTTTCCTTGTCCTGGCCTCTCCGTGCTCTACTTTTTCGGCCCTTCCTCGTTGCTTTTTGCTTTTCACAACACGCTTTATTTTGCTCGCGGTTTGATACTGTGGTTACTGATTCACACTCTTGCACTTTAGTTTTTGTTATTTTAATTTATATATATATATATATATATATATATATATATATATGTATATATATATATATATATATATATATATATTACAACTTTTAAAGATAATTATGTTAAAAAGAAACAATAGAATAATTTGCAAACCAAGTCCTGTGTAAAGATAAATATTTTTCATGCTGATAATAATTGTGATACAAATAAACATAAACTATACAGAGCATTATTGTAAGAAAAATTAGAATCGAAATTCTTTTAACGGTTTCTTATTGTTAGACTTCTGAACGAAAATCTTTACAAGATAAAAGTTAGTGTATTATAATAAAAAACAACGACTATTTAAAGCCACATGCGTATATAATTCAATAGAAATCCCCCTAAAGATGACAAATATTTAAGGATATAGTGTTTTTTGTTTTGTTTTTATTTTAAACATACTAACAATAAATTTAAACTTCCTAAAACAAAAGACAAACTATCGCAAAATCAAGAAAACCAAGAAGGAAGAATATTCCCAAAATTTAATGCCCTATTTACATACAAAGATACTTCATGCCCATTTGAATTTCAAGGAATGTTTTCTTAAAAATCAAAAGTGGAGATAGAAATCCAATAGAGCCTGACAAAATATCTTATTGGAATGAAAGTCCAAGGCGTAGCCATTTTGTACCACGAAACCTGTAGTTCGATACAACGGCTCGTGTCGAAAGCCCAGATGGTCCAGCTCATTCTAGGACTAAGAGCAGCAAATTAGACGACACAACGGCTCGTGTGGAAAACCACAAAGAAACATACGGAGATTTCTTCATATGATCTCCTTATGTTATGATTATTCGCGAATTGTTAAAAATCAAAATGAAAAATCATTACCCAAAGTATGTACTCTCGTGAATGGAATGAGCTAAATCTATGAGAATAATTTTAACAAATTTATTGTTTAATATTACATATGAATATTGAACTTATTTCAAAATTGTTAATACTTTTTTTAATCTTATGTAACATTTTTGATGAATTTAATTAAAAAAATTGCAATACCCTAAGAGCGGTTCATGTTAACGTTCTAAAGTCTATGTCATTCTTTTTCCAATAAAAATTACATAAAAAATGATTATATACGTTGCATTATTGAGAGTTTTGTGTTTTAATGATTTTTTTCAATATTTCAGTGAAAAATTTGTGTGTGTGTGGAGGAGGGGGGGGGTTCCGAACATTTGTTTGCGTTAAAAATCAATAGAGTTCGTTCCAGTATTCATCGATTGTAGTTTATGTACAAAATTTCGTTCGAAACGTTCCATCTACAGTATTGTGGCAATTAATTGAGAAATGTCATTTTTTTTCGTTTTATCACACGTAAGCTTAGGAAGAAGCACTCCAAATTAGCTCAGAGTTCAAATTGCAGTTATTATCAAAGTAGCAGGTGTTCGTATGCACCTGGTAAGTAGCAGGTGTTCAAATTCCTCCGCCAGGGGGCAGGTGGTCCGCAGTGGTAGTTTCTCAGTTGTTGCGGGGCTCATTAGCATCATGGATATCAGCGCGGAAACACGTGCTAAAGTGATTGTGCTTAGAGAACACACTTCTAAGACGTTCGAGGAAATAGGTAAAATATGTGGAGTGAGTACAGCAAGTGTCGGGAGGATCTGGAAGCGGTTTCAGGAAACAGGAAATGCTGGAACCAACCGCTCTGGAAGATGCGGCCGAAAAAGATCAACTTCGACTCGTGACAACAAAACTTTACATCGAATGAGTGTTAAAAATCCTCGATTAACCAGTTTTGACCTGTCTAAGTCCATGGTGGCAGCAGGTGTTGATATTGCACCTTCAACAGTGCGATACAGGCTGTTAGAACGCGGACGGAGAGCACGTCGACCGTACAAGAAGCAGCTTCTGACGCTTCGCATGAAGAAAAAAAGGTTGGAATGGGCACGGAAATACAAAACATGGACTGAGAAGGACTGGGATAAAGTTCTCTTTTCTGACGAAACACATTTTGTGGTTCAGGGATTTCGATCTATGTTCGTGAGAAGGAGCCAAGGAGAACCTCTCAATCAGCACCACATCAATCAAGCACCCAAGCATCCGCCCAAAAAGATGTTTTGGGGTTGTTTCAGCGTTTTGGGGACAGAATCTCTTGTTCCCGTAGAGGGAATGATGAACAGTGCCAGTTACGAAGTTATATTGACCCGAAAAGTGCTTCCAACCATGGCTAAACTGTGGCCGAACGGAGATTGCGTTTTCCAACAAGGCAGCGCGCCATGTCACACTTCGAAGCGAATCAAAAATTTCTGCTCAAAAAAAAATATTACCGTACTGGATTGGCCCGGGAATTCACCAAACTTGAATCCCATAGAAAATTTGTGGGTTATTGTCAAAAAACGGCTTCACAAATTTGACTGTACGACGATGGACAAGCTAATTTCGGTCGTTATTGACATATAGTTCAGAGACGTTGAAATAAAAACTACATGTGCTAGTCTAGTACATTCCATGCCGAAACGTGTCTGTGATGTTATAAAGTCTCGAGGAGGTCATATCACTTATTAGTTTTAAATGTATCCATAGAAAACTTGAATAAAACTGAATTTTATAAAAAAAACTGCATTTCTCAATTAATTGCCACAATACTGTATTTGTGATGCATCGCTTTCACACCCACATACACATATACACATACACACCTACATACACACACTTACAGATATACATCACTTCAAAAGTGTTCGATTAGAGATCAGGGCTGCTTGAAACGTGATCTTCCGTCGAAAACTGGAATACGAATTTTCGACACCATCACAGTGCTTTCCTTATACATTATACTAAGCATATAGAGAAATTAAAAATAGTTCTGTAATTATGGGTTGTTGTTGTTGAGACTCAGACCGTCCGACCTACCAGAAAGGTATAAGGTAGCTGTTTGGACAGTCGAAAGTAATTACGAGTTATCATATTAAAACAAAATATGATATTTCTAATATATTCTTGACGGTATACGTAATAGTGCCTCTTAACCGAAAAATAATCTACTACTTTAATTTTTCGGCACATTATATGATTAATTCAAAATTTGGTTTGCTATTATTATTAAAACATTTTAATATATGGATTATCTTACTTTTTGCTGATGCTTTCAATAATGATATTTGTTAATTTAGAGTTGCGTAAAATATAAGTAATTGGGTGCTTCGAGATAGCTTTACAGGCTGTCATCTAGTGAAGTGCACAACATGACGTTAAAGATATTAAGCTTCATTTATGCATTTTATACATCATATCTTAACCACCATTTTTTGACTGTGAAAATAGTAAATTCATTGAATTATATACGGAAAGGCTTGTGCTGCCCGCATCGGATTTTAATTAATAGAACTTTTTAATCAATAGAATGTTTAATCAATATATGTGTGCATGTGTATATCATATTTAATATTTTGCAGTTATATTTGGAAAAGAATCTAAACAGTAGTTAAGAAATACTTTTAATAAAGTGCGCTTCTCACAGTTATATACAGGTGATAGCAGGGACAGGGAATACTTAGATAGTCTTGACCACAATCGGAGCACGGCTTTGAAATTTTATGAGGTAGCCTCGAATTTTATGTGATTAGTAAGTTAATTGGGAATGGTCAATGCAATTGGGGTGAAATATTCATTTTGTAAGGTCGAGTGTTGTAATGGTTGTAAGCTGTGGTGGTGCGTACAGTGGTCTGTGTTGAAAATAACACTTTGTTCTTTATTTTGTTTTCACCCAAATGTTATTCGTTTTGTATTATTAATTTCCTGCACTGTTGTGCAGAGATAGCTTATAGTCATTTTTGTAATGTTGTTTTAAAAGGAAAAATAAATATTCTGGGGGTGTTGGTGTTGAAGACCCAGACCGTCCTACTCATCCTAGGACTTGAGCAACTATTTGGACGGCCGGGGGAGTCGCCGCTCGGTGGTAGCGCTGGTTGCTTGGCTGATTTTGCTGTAGACTGGACTCTGGCCTGCTGGATTGGCACTTCGGCCGTCGTCTTTCTTTGCAGGGGTTGGTGGCGTTTTCCCGTGCTTGACTGAGCGTGGGTTTGTTGTCCCTTTGGGGCTCCTGGGGTGTGTACGGTGCATGACGGGTTTGGCAGCTGTTTCTGTTGTGGCGGGGTTGGGTGGCCCGCTGTTACTTCTTTTTGCTGGGAAGTCAACCTTTTTCCCGGTCCTGTATTAAAGAGGCTTTAAGTCAATATTGGCGAATCGTGTGGTCTGTGTCAGGGAATGTATAAGGGGAATTGTACCACTAAGAGGGTTCTGAATGAAGTCCATATACACGGTTAAGGCTGATTTGCGTTACAGGAGGTGAGAACTAACGAAATATTTTTAGATTAGTAGTATTAAGTGTACATAGTATCTATTTTGGGAATCCAGGCTGGTGTAACGAAGGACTTTTAGATCAGTAGTATTAAGTACACATTGTATGTGATTTGGTAATCCAGGCTGGGACAAAAAAGACTTTTAGATCAGTAGTATTAAGTACACATTATATGTAATTTGGGAATCCAGGCTGGGACAATGAAGGACTTTTAGATCAGAGGTATTAAGTATACGTTATATCTAATTTGTTAATCCAGGCTGGGACAGCGATGGACTTTTAGATCAGTAGTATTAAGTACACATTATATGTAATTTGGGAATCCAGGCTGAGACAACGAAGGACTTTTAGATCAGAGGTATTAAGTACACATTATATGTAATTTGGAATCCAGTCTGGGACAACGAAGGACTTTTAGATCAGTGGTATTAAGTACACATTATATGTAATTTGGGAATCCAGGCTGGGACAACGAAAGACTTTTAGATCAGAGGTATTAAGTATGCGTTATATCTAATTTGTTAATCCAGGCTGGGACAATGAAGGACTTTTGGATCAGTAGTATTAAGTACACATTATATGTAATTTGGGAATCCAGTCTGGGACAACGAAGGACTTTTAGATCAGAGGTATTAAGTACACATTATATGTAATTTGGAATCCAGTCTGGGACAACGAAGGACTTTTAGATCAGTGGTATTAAGTACACATTATATGTAATTTGGGAATCCAGTCTGGGACAACGAAGGACTTTTAGATCAGTGGTATTAAGTACACATTATATGTAATTTGGGAATCCAGTCTGGGACAACGAAGGACTTTTAGATCAGAGGTATTAAGTACACATTATATGTAATTTGGAATCCAGTCTGGGACAACGAAGGACTTTTGGATCAGTAGTATTAAGTACACATTATATGTAATTTGGGAATCCAGTCTGGGACAACGAAGGACTTTTAGATCAGAGGTATTAAGTACACATTATATGTAATTTGGAATCCAGTCTGGGACAACGAAGGACTTTTAGATCAGTGGTATTAAGTACACATTATATGTAATTTGGGAATCCAGTCTGGGACAACGAAGGACTTTTAGATCAGAGGTATTAAGTACACATTATATGTAATTTGGAATCCAGTCTGGGACAACGAAGGACTTTTGGATCAGTAGTATTAAGTACACATTATATGTAATTTGGGAATCCAGTCTGGGACAACGAAGGACTTTTAGATCAGTGGTATTAAGTACACATTATATGTAATTTGGGAATCCAGTCTGGGACAACGAAGGACTTTTAGATCAGTAGTATTAAGTACACATTATATGTAATTTGGGAATCCAGTCTGGGACAACGAAGGACTTTTAGATCAGTAGTATTAAGTACACATTATATGTAATTTGGGAATCCAGTCTGGGACAACGAAGGACTTTTAGATCAGAGGTATTAAGTACACATTATATGTAATTTGGAATCCAGTCTGGGACAACGAAGGACTTTTAGATCAGTGGTATTAAGTACACATTATATGTAATTTGGGAATCCAGTCTGGGACAACGAAGGACTTTTAGATCAGTGGTATTAAGTACACATTATATGTAATTTGGGAATCCAGTCTGGGACAACGAAGGACTTTTAGATCAGAGGTATTAAGTACACATTATATGTAATTTGGAATCCAGTCTGGGACAACGAAGGACTTTTGGATCAGTAGTATTAAGTACACATTATATGTAATTTGGGAATCCAGTCTGGGACAACGAAGGACTTTTAGATCAGAGGTATTAAGTACACATTATATGTAATTTGGAATCCAGTCTGGGACAACGAAGGACTTTTAGATCAGTGGTATTAAGTACACATTATATGTAATTTGGGAATCCAGTCTGGGACAACGAAGGACTTTTAGATCAGAGGTATTAAGTACACATTATATGTAATTTGGAATCCAGTCTGGGACAACGAAGGACTTTTGGATCAGTAGTATTAAGTACACATTATATGTAATTTGGGAATCCAGTCTGGGACAACGAAGGACTTTTAGATCAGAGGTATTAAGTACACATTATATGTAATTTGGAATCCAGTCTGGGACAACGAAGGACTTTTAGATCAGTGGTATTAAGTACACATTATATGTAATTTGGGAATCCAGGCTGGGACAACGAAAGACTTTTAGATCAGAGGTATTAAGTATGCGTTATATCTAATTTGTTAATCCAGGCTGGGACAATGAAGGACTTTTGGATCAGTAGTATTAAGTACACATTATATGTAATTTGGGAATCCAGTCTGGGACAACGAAGGACTTTTAGATCAGAGGTATTAAGTACACATTATATGTAATTTGGAATCCAGTCTGGGACAACGAAGGACTTTTAGATCAGTGGTATTAAGTACACATTATATGTAATTTGGGAATCCAGGCTGGGACAACGAAAGACTTTTAGATCAGAGGTATTAAGTATGCGTTATATCTAATTTGTTAATCCAGGCTGGGACAATGAAGGACTTTTGGATCAGTAGTATTAAGTACACATTATATGTAATTTGGGAATCCAGTCTGGGACAACGAAGGACTTTTAGATCAGAGGTATTAAGTACACATTATATGTAATTTGGAATCCAGTCTGGGACAACGAAGGACTTTTAGATCAGTGGTATTAAGTACACATTATATGTAATTTGGGAATCCAGGCTGGGACAACGAAAGACTTTTAGATCAGAGGTATTAAGTATGCGTTATATCTAATTTGTTAATCCAGGCTGGGACAATGAAGGACTTTTGGATCAGTAGTATTAAGTACACATTATATGTAATTTGGGAATCCAGTCTGGGACAACGAAGGACTTTTAGATCAGAGGTATTAAGTACACATTATATGTAATTTGGAATCCAGTCTGGGACAACGAAGGACTTTTAGATCAGTGGTATTAAGTACACATTATATGTAATTTGGGAATCCAGGCTGGGACAACGAAAGACTTTTAGATCAGAGGTATTAAGTATGCGTTATATCTAATTTGTTAATCCAGGCTGGGACAATGAAGGACTTTTGGATCAGTAGTATTAAGTACACATTATATGTAATTTGGGAATCCAGTCTGGGACAACGAAGGACTTTTAGATCAGAGGTATTAAGTACACATTATATGTAATTTGGAATCCAGTCTGGGACAACGAAGGACTTTTAGATCAGTGGTATTAAGTACACATTATATGTAATTTGGGAATCCAGGCTGGGACAACGAAAGACTTTTAGATCAGAGGTATTAAGTATGCGTTATATCTAATTTGTTAATCCAGGCTGGGACAATGAAGGACTTTTGGATCAGTAGTATTAAGTACACATTATATGTAATTTGGGAATCCAGTCTGGGACAACGAAGGACTTTTAGATCAGAGGTATTAAGTACACATTATATGTAATTTGGAATCCAGTCTGGGACAACGAAGGACTTTTAGATCAGTGGTATTAAGTACACATTATATGTAATTTGGGAATCCAGGCTGGGACAACGAAAGACTTTTAGATCAGAGGTATTAAGTATGCGTTATATCTAATTTGTTAATCCAGGCTGGGACAATGAAGGACTTTTGGATCAGTAGTATTAAGTACACATTATATGTAATTTGGGAATCCAGTCTGGGACAACGAAGGACGTTTAGATCAGAGGTAATCAGAGGTAGTATTCAGACGTAATCAGAGGTAGGTCAGCAGTATTAAGTGCACACTGCATCTAATTTTGGAATTCAGGCTGAGACAATAAAGTACTTTTTGACCAGCAATATTAAGTGCATGTTGTATTTAATTTGGGGATCCAGGTTGGGACTTTATTTAATTATGTCTAATACTCTACAGATCGTAAGAACATATAATTTTCATTGTTCTAATGAAGTAATTTTTTTCATTAGTTATGCAGTTGTTTTGCTTGATATACAAACATCATAAATGAAATTTGTGAAATAATGCGTGTAGTTAATATAGTACTTTTGAAAAACGAATAACTGGATAATTGACAACTGTGGAAATGCAGACTTTTGTGATATAATGTTCGAATCATGGTTATGTAAGTTGGACTCAGCAACAAGTTGACCATAGCAGCATATGCTGGTAACTGAGAGTCAAATGGAGCATTTCACTTTATATTTTCATTAATATATCGAGACTGATAGAAACAACTCGTAAATAGCTCTTGCCTCATCCGGCATTCGTACCATGGATTTTCCAACTTTCCAGACGATGCGCTCTCTATCCACTAAACTACTCTGACGATATATGTATGTCTTATAGTAAAATTAGCCTACCAGCTGTAATCTATTTTAAAATATTATTAACTACTTTTCTTTGCAATTTTATGACATAAATATCCATATCAATTCATTACGATGATAGGAAAACATTCATTTTACTTCTATCTCTGGCCTTACTTTCCTCTTGAAAAACAACTTCTGAAAGATTTACTCACTGCATAAATGTTTTTCCACAAAGGGGAGAGATAACTTGAAGTGGAGAGCGAAAAAGCTGATATAAAGATATGAGTTAAAATATGCTGGTTTCTCAATGAGCCTTTATGCATTAGAATATAGTACGCCATCATAAGTTAAGGGGAGGAATACAGTAAAACACCGTCACTCGCGCGCCAAAGATCTTCTTTACTGGCCAGGGTATAGTATATTTTAAAAAGGAAATGAATGAATAGGTGTTTGACAAAGAAAATGAAGGCAGGTATTGATATATTTATATTCTTTCACTGTATGGGATATGATGCAAGATTTAACTACAATATATCTACTATGTACAGGGAGATCATAAGTTCAAAATTTAAACCCCTCTGAAAAGAAAGCCACTGAACGTAGAGTTTGGTAAAATAATAAAGGAGGCTTCCAAGTTTTGAAATATAGTAAAGGGGGCTTACAAACTTGATAATATAATAAAAGGGCCTTTCAAATTTGGTAATATATTAAAGGAGGCTTCCAAACTTAACAATAAAATAGAGGAGGTTTTCTAACTTTGTAATATAATAAAGTAGGCTTCCCAACTTGGTAAAATAATAAAGGCGATTTCCAAAGTCGGTAACATAATAAAAGAGACCATGGAATTTTATTTCCTGCAACGAAAATATTAGTTCGTAAAGTCACTGTTAGGTGATAAAAAGGCGCTATATGCAGAATTCATAGCTAGCATTTTTACTTTCCGTATATACATGGTATAATATATAAGGAAAAGTATTGTGACGGGGTCGAAAATTCGAATTCGAGTTTTCGATGGGAGAGCACGTTTCAAGCATTTCTGATCACGAATCGAATATTTTTAAGATGATGCCTGTGTGTGTGTGTGTGTGTGTGTGTGTGAAAGTATGTGTGTGTGTGAAAGTATGTGTGTGTGTGTGTGAAAGAATGTATGTGTGTGTGTGAAAGTATGTGTGTGTGTGTGTGTGTGAAAGTATGTGTGTGTGAAAGTATGTGTGTGTGAAAGTAGGTGTGTGTGTGTGAAAGTATGTGTGTGTGTGTTTGGAGACGATATCTCACGAACGAATGGAGTGATTCGAATGAAATTTGGTACAGAAATTACAATCTGTGAACACTGGAAGGCTATTGTTATTAAACACAATCGAATGTTCAGAATCTCTCTAAATTTTCGATTAAAATTTTGAAAAAAATCATCAAAAAATCAAAACCTTTAATAAAGTTACGCAAATTGACATTTCTTACGGAATTGCACCTTAGAAAACGATTGACATAAACTTTAGAACGCTAGCATGAATAGTTCTCAAGATATTGCCCATTTTTCAAACAACCACTACCACAACATTTTAAGGAAAGTTCTACCAATTGGGACGCAATTCTGGATGACTATTTTAATTGGTGATTAAAAATATATTTATTTACAGCAGCTCGGAAGGGGGGGGAGGGACTCTGTCCCATAGTCGCTACGCTCCGCAAACCCTGTAACTCGCCAAGCTCGTAGAGTTTGCTTCGTTAGCTATTTCAATTTAAACTAAGTTTAAATCGGTAAACTGTTTATTTTATCATATTACCCTATTATTTTTCTATAAATGTACCAAATTTCAAATTTCTCTATACTTGCAGATACGAAAGAACATTTTTCACTTCAGAAGTGCATAAAATGTAAAATGTCTCATAAACTACATCAAAATTAAGCAAGAAAGATCAATCATGCACAAGATTATAAAACACTTTTCAACTGTAATTTTATATAAACATCTCTACGATACATTCAGCAGCGATATTTTTTTAACAATCACAAAACTACAATAATTTATTTCGTTTGGAAAATTAAAAGCATGGCGGTAAAAGTACTTTCTAACTGCATGCTTAAAACTTCATTCAAACTTTATTCAAATGACGTCATCGATCGTATGTAAACTTAATGATTATTTCATTCATACGAGTAACACTTATATTCCTAAACTTCATTGAAAAACTGAACTTTATTCAAATGACATCATCGAAATATAAATCGTCTGGCGGCTCTCTATAAAAGCATTGAATAAATCATTCATATCACTTTTATTCCAGATGTCAGTGCTAAATAATATTGCATGATAGAAATCAGCAATTCCTATACAACTTATATTTAATTTTTTTACATTCTGCATCCATTAAAGTAGGCTTCGTTGTAGAAATAATCAAAGTTTGATGATCATTTAAACACAAAAATATTGTAATTGCTTAGGCACGGAATTTAGATACACAGATATTAAGCAAAAATAAATCGGTTTTAGGATAGATTCAAAATCTATATAAATAAAAATGAAAATCTGTCTGTCTGTCTGTCTGTCTGTTTGTCACACCATCACGGGAGAACGGCTGAACCGAATTTGATGAAATTTTTTGGGTAGCCCAGAAATAGCCCCACTTAAAATTATATCCGTGTTTTGAGTTTCTACGACTAGTGGTTCTCGAGATATTAGTAAAAAACGAAATTTTCGTTTGTCTCATCATCACGGAAAAACGGCTGAACCGAATTTAATGAAATTTGGTGAATAGCCTTGAAATATACCCCCATAAATTTTGTCTAAGTTTCGAGTTTCTAAGACCTGGGGTTGTCGAGATATTAATGAAAAACGGAACTTTTTCCTTGGAGTTCTACTCCCTAACTCCGTGGTTTATCCAAACGAAAAGCTTGAAAATCGTTTGAAAGTGAATTAAAATTTAATCTCTGAGTTTGATGGGAGATTTTTTGCGTTAATTAGTCACTTTCTGAAAACATGAATTGTTTGAAACATGATTTAAAGGGGAAATCTATCTCCATGGTTCATGGTTTATTTAAAACAAGCTTTTACGGAACAATGAGAAGTATAGAGAAATCAAAATCGTTATTTAATTTCGTAGTTTATGTTATAAGACATGACATATTTAACATGTTATAAGATTCTATCTTATATCATGTTACTCAGAAACGCAATTAAATTAAATCTGTCTGTTAATTTTAATAATTGTTTTTTCGATTTGAATAATAAATAAATGGATATAAAAATATATTTTAGAAAAGAACGATTTGATTTTTCTTATAGCATTTTTGACTGGATAATATCAATTACGGTCTTCAGGTTTAAAAATTATTATTATTTATATTTTCGGGGATTATTGATTCAAGGATTATTGATATTTTCAAGTTATTATGCAATTATTTTATTATGACAAAAATTGTTTAAACTCATATATTGTATGTTGTACGAATCTTCTACAAATACACGTGTATATCTTTTAATCTACGAGAATATAAGTAGTACAGGTATATTGACATATGTTTTGATATATATTGGCATATATTGGAATCAATTACGACCTTCTGGTATAAAGAGTACGGATATTATTGATGTTTTCAATTTATTACGTCATCTCTTTTATTTTGGCAAATATTTTTGAGACGCATATTGTAATACGGGTAATCTTCTACTAACACATTGGCATATTTTCTGATCTGCGACAATATAATTAGTACGGGGTTGCATATATTCATTCAATTCCTATTTTTTCTTCTGTAAATTTGCTTACAAAAGGGGGCAGGATGTTTTAATCTTCAGATCTGATCGTGAAGATAATTTTGCATAGTGAGAAAATATATTCTTAAACTTCTCTTTAGGAGCAATAAATTTAATATTTTAACAGAATTTGCATATGATTGCGAACTTTAAGTTTCTTTAAATTATACACTCCGTACGAATAACGGGTGTGCTGTTAGTGGTTAATAAATTTTAACATTTTAGGAGGATATATCATGTTGCTCGGCATCGCAATTAAATTAAATGTGTTTGTTAATGTTTTTATTATTTTTTTTCGATTTAAATAATAAATAAATGGATAAATGGATATAAAAGTATATCTTATAAATAGACGGTTTGATTTTTCTTTTAATTATATTAATTGCTGACTGCGTACATCAATTTCATTTATTTTGGCAAAGAGTTTTCAAGCTTATAACGTATTTAGCTACTAAACTCATATATTGTGTTTAGCCAATAAATTCATATAGCCGATTGTTGAAACAGAAAAAGAGTAGAGCGGGTATATCTTCTAATACAATTGTAGTGTTTTCATTTAGTATATTGAAACGGGATAAGAATGTTTCATTCAGATCTGCAAATTCAAAGCTACGAATTTGGAGGGATATCGCTAATTTGACAACTTTTCTTAAACTTTGCCAAATTGACGGAAATGTCGCCAAATTGATATAAACGACACACAAACAGCTGCCATAAACCTTCGGGTTGGTCGTGTGGCTTGGGTCTTCTACATATCAATGAAATTTTTTTTTGTTTTTTTAGAAGAGAGTACTGAAATGATGTTTGGTTAGCATTTATCTGTCAGACCAACCATCCTACTTAGTAATACATTTAGCGAATTTTTAAAATGTCACCAAATTGATAAAAATGTTTTCAAATCTATAAAAATATCTTAAAATTGATAAAATTGCGCTACATAAATGATATTAATTGTTTTTTGTTAGGGAATAGTATTGTGATGATATTTCGTCAATTTGTCGCAAAGTGGAACTGTCAGTTCTATAGTCCCACTTGGCGATAAATTTGGCGATTTTTTAAAATGTCGCTAATTTGACGAAACTGTCGCCAAATGTTCAATAGAAATATAACTATTTAGACGATATTTTTTCTACCAATTTATTTGAAGCAAATGATATCATGTCGCTTAGCAACGGATTTAAATCCAATGTGTTTATGCGGCAGACGATTTTTATTAAATCCTTTCCGATTTGAATAATGAAGATATGTATATAAAATAAATTTCATTGCCATTTCATTTTGGACTGGATAATATCAATTATACTCTTCAGGTTTAAACATTTTTATTATTGATATTTTCCGGAATTATTGATTCAGGGATTATTGATATTTTTAAGTTATTACGCCATTGTTTTATTGCGGCAAAAATTGTTGACACACGCATATTGTACGTTGTACGAGTAATCTTCTAGGAATGCACGGGTATATCTTCTAACCTACCAGAATATAAGTAGTACAGGTATATTGGCATATATTTTGACATATATTGGCATATATATTGGAATCAAGTACAGTCTTCTGGTATGAAGATTAAGGGGATTAATTATATATTCAATTTATTACGTCGTCTGTTGTATTTTACCAAAAAACATTTGTGACTCATATTGCAAAACGGGTAATCTTCTACTAATAATCGGACATTATAAGTAGTACGTGTATATCTTCCCATATAATTTTAGCACTTTAATTTTGACATATATTGGAATAAATGACTGTCTTCAGATTTAAAGATTACGGGTTTATTGGTATTTTCAATTTATACATGTAATCTACTAATACAGGTTATATTGTCTAATATTCGCGTATATAATTAGTACGGGTCCCATACAATTTTAACGCTTTTATTTTGCATATATTGATTCAATTCCATATTTTTTTTATATTTGCTTACATAAGGGGTCCAAGATGTTTTATTCTTCAGATATGTCCATGAAGATAATTTTATATAGCGAGAACAGAGATTCTTAAACTTCTTTTTAGGAGCATTATATTAAATATTTTAACAGAATATTTTGATTAAACATGTCATTTAGTATACTATAAGAATTTGGGCATGATTATGAATTTCAAGTTTCTTTATATTATATACTCCGTACGAAGAACGGGTATGCTACTAGTCTATATAAATAAAAATGAAAATCTGTCTGTCTGTCTGTCTGTCTGTCTGTCTGTCTGTCTGTCTGTCTGTCTGTCTGTCTGTTTGTCACACCATCACGGGAGAACGGCTGAACCGAATTTGATGAAATTTTGTGGGTAGCCCAGAAATAGCCCCACTTAAAATTATATCCGTGTTTTGAGTTTCTACGACCAGTGGTTCTCGAGATATTAGTAAAAAACGAAATTTTCGTTTGTCTCATCATCACGGAAAAACGGCTGAACCGAATTTAATGAAATTTGGTGAATAGCCTTGAAATATCCCCCCATAAATTTTGTCCAAGTTTCGAGTTTCTAACACCTGGGGTTGTCGAGATATTAATGAAAAACGGAACTTTTTCCTAGGAGTTCTACTCCCTAACTCCGTGGTTTATCCAAACGAAAAGCTTGAAAATCGTTTGAAAGTGAATTAAAATTTAATCTCTGAGTTTGATGGGAGATTTTTTGCGTTAATTAGTCACTTTTTGAAAACATGAATTGTTTGAAACATGATTTAAAGGGGAAATCTATCTCCATGGTTCATGGTTTATTTAAAACAAGCTTTTACGGAACAATGAGAAGTATAGAGAAATCAAAATCGTTATTTAATTTCGCAGTTTATGTTATAAGACATGACATATTTAACATGTTATAAGATTCTATCTTATATCATGTTACTCAGAAACGCAATTAAATTAAATCTGTCTGTTAATTTTAATAATTATTTTTTCGATTTGAATAATAAATAAATGGATATAAAAATATATTTTAGAAAAGAACGATTTGATTTTTCTTATAGCATTTTTGACTGGATAATATCAATTACGGTCTTCAGGTTTAAAAATTATTATTATTTATATTTTCGGGGATTATTGATTCAAGGATTATTGATATTTTCAAGTTATTATGCAATTATTTTATTATGACAAAAATTGTTTAAACTCATATATTGTATGTTGTACGAATCTTCTACGAATACACTTGTATATCTTTTAATCTACGAGAATATAAGTAGTACAGGTATATTGACATATGTTTTGATATATATTGGCATATATTGGAATCAATTACGACCTTCTGGTATAAAGAGTACGGATATTATTGATGTTTTCAATTTATTACGTCATCTCTTTTATTTTGGCAAATATTTTTGAGACGCATATTGTAATACGGGTAATCTTCTACTAACACATTGGCATATTTTCTGATCTGCGACAATATAATTAGTACGGGGTTGCATATATTCATTCAATTCCTATTTTTTTTTCTGTAAATTTGCTTACAAAAGGGGCAGGATGTTTTATTCTTCAGATCTGATCGTGAAGATAATTTTGCATAGTGAGAACATATATTCTTAAACTTCTCTTTAGGAGCAATAAATTTAATATTTTAACAGAATTTGCACATGATTGCGAACTTTAAGTTTCTTTAAATTATACACTCCGTACGAATAACGGGTGTGCTGTTAGTGGTTAATAAATTTTAACATTTTAGGAGGATATATCATGTTGCTCGGCATCGCAATTAAATTAAATGTGTTTGTTAATGTTTTTATTATTTTTTTTCGATTTAAATAATAAATAAATGGATAAATGGATATAAAAGTATATCTTATGAATGGACGGTTTGATTTTTCTTTTAATTATATTTATTGCTGACTGCGTACATCAATTTCATTTATTTTGGCAAAGAGTTTTCAAGCTTATATCGTATTTAGCTACTAAACTCATATATTGTGTTTAGCCAATAAATTCATATAGCCGATTGTTGAAACAGAAAAAGAGTAGAGCGGGTATATCTTTTAATACAATTGTAGTGTTTTCATTTAGTATATTGAAACGGGATAAGAAAGTTTCATTCAGATCTGCAAATTCAAAGCTACGAATTTGGAGGGATATCGCTAATTTGACAACTTTTCTTAAACTTTGCCAAATTGACGGAAATGTCGCCAAATTGATATAAACGACACACAAACAGCTGCCATAAACCTTCGGGTTGGTCGTGTGTCTTGGGTCTTCTACATATCAATGAATTTTTTTTTTGTTTTGTTAGAAGAGAGTACTGAAATGATGTTTGGTTAGCATTTCTCTGTCAGACCTGTCAGACTGATAAAATTGCTCTACATAAATGATATTAATTGTTTTTTGTTAGGGGATAGTATTGTGATGATATTTCGTCAATTTATCGCAAAGTGGAACTTTCAGTTCTACAGTCCCACTTGGCGATAGATTTGGCGATTTTTTAAAATGTCGCTAATTTGACGAAACTGTCGCCAAATGTTCCATAGAAATATAACTATTTAGACGATATTTTTTCTACCAATTTATTTGAAGCAATTGATATCATGTCGCTTAGCAACGGATTTAAATCCAATGTGTTTATGCGGCAGGCGATTTTTATTAAATCCTTTCCGATTTGAATAATGAAGATATGTATATAAAATAAATTTCATTGCCATTTCATTTTGGACTGGATAATATCAATTATACTCTTCAGGTTTAAACATTATTATTATTGATATTTTCCGGAATTATTGATTCAGGGATTATTGATATTTTTAAGTTATTACGCCATTGTTTTATTGCGGCAAAAATTGCTGACACACGCATATTGAACGTTGTACGAGTAATCTTCTAGGAATGCACGGGTATATCTTCTAACCTACGAGAATATAAGTAGTACAGGTATATTGGCATATATTTTGACATATATTGGCATATATATTGGAATCAAGTACAGTCTTCTGGTATGAAGATTAAGGGGATTAATTATATATTCAATTTATTACGTCGTCTGTTGTATTTTACTAAAAAACATTTGTGACTCATATTGCAAAACGGGAAATCTTCTACTAATAATCGGACATTATAAGTAGTACGTGTATATCTTCCCATATAATTTTAGCACTTTAATTTTGACGAATAAATGACTGTCTTCAGATTTAAAGATTACGGGTTTATTGGTATTTTCAATTTATACATGTAATCTACTAATACAGGTTATATTTTCTAATATTCGCGTATATAATTAGTACGGGTCCCATACAATTTTAACGCTTTTATTTTGCATATATTGATTCAATTCCATATTTTTTTTATATTTGCTTACATAAGGGATCCAAGATGTTTTATTCTTCAGATATGTCCATGAAGATAATTTTATATAGCGAGAACAGAGATTCTTAAACTTCTTTTTAGGAGCATTATATTAAATATTTTAACAGAATATTTTGATTAAACATATCATTTAGTATACTATAAGAATTTGGGCATGATTATGAATTTCAAGTTTCTTTATATTATATACTCCGTACGAAGAACAGGTATGCTGCTAGTAAAATATAAATTTAAAGGGCCTTTAAAAATCACGATCTTGACACAAAATGGAAGCCATATTTTATTTTGGAACGAGTCACATGATCTCTTCTTATATCATAGGTGTAATAATTTGTAAATATTAACTTCGCTTAAAAATGTTAGAAAAAATAAGGTCCCATATTGTTCAATGTACTTCATTTTTTCAACCCGGGTTCAATCCGACAGTAATTGGGTGATATTATTCATTTACATTCCAATATGTCCCACAGACCGTCTCAATAACATAATAAAATTTCATTTTGATAAAGTCATTTTTATGGCAGGTATCGTGCGAACGGACAGACAGACAGACAGACAGGCAGACAGGATGACCAAAGTCATAAACACTTTTTAACTGTGTGGGAAAATGTTAAGAAAGGACTCTGTTCTGAAAAAAATTCAACTGTGTATGTACATGCCTGAAAAATTTCGTAATCTTGCTGTTATTGATCTATCCGGGACGCGATTTCGCAGCTCAAATATTTTATCTTTGGTTTTGACATTACATATTTCTTAAACTGCAAAATATATATAGAAAAATGGTTTATTTCAGCGTATTTCAAAATCTATTCTCTACAAATGTACCAAATTTTATATTTTTGTGTGCTATAGTTTTTGCGAGATGAAACAGAGCGAAGCACGAGAAATTTGTCAAACAGCGTCAGCTACATTTTTAGGTCCCTTATATACATATAATGTATAAGGAAAGTATTGTGACGGGGTCAAAAATTCGAATTTGAGTTTTCGACGGGAGAGCACGTTTCAAGCATATATGAATACAAATCAGACGTTTTTGAGGTGATGTTTGTGTGTGTGTGTGTGTGTGTCAGTGAGTCTGTGGAGACGATAACTGACGAACGAATGGACCAATTCGAACGAAAAATACAAAAATTACAAAAATTTCAATCCATGAATACTGGAAGCCTGTTGTTTTTATACGCAATCGAATGTTCAGCTCCCCCCCCCCTTTAAATTTTTCAGTGAAATTTTGAAAAAAAACATCAAAAAATTAAAACCTTCAATAAAGTTACGTGAATAGATATTTCGTATGTAATTTTTCATTAGAAAACGATTGCCAGAAATTTTGGAACGCTAGCATGAACTGTTCTCGATATATTGCACATTTTTCAAAAATCATGTAAAAAATCTATATAAATAAAATTGAAAATCTGTCTGTCTGTCTGTCTGTCTGTCTGTCTGTCTGTTTGTCCCATCATCACGGGAGAACGGCTGAACCGAATTTGATGAAATTTTGTGAGTAGCCTAGAAATAGTCCCACTTAAAATTTAGTCTATGGTTGGAATTTCTACGACCAGTGGTTCTCGAGATATTAGTAAAAAACGAAACTTTCGTTAGTCTCATCATCACGAGTGAACGGCTGAACCGAATTTAATGAAATTTTGTGGGTCGCCTTGAAATAGGCCCCCATAAATTTTGCCCAAGTTTCGAGTTTCTAAGACCAGGGGTTGTTGAGATATTAATGAAAAACGGAACTTTTTTTATAGGAGTTCTACTCTCCAACTCCTTGGTTTATCCAAACGGAAAGGATAAAAATCGTTTGTTTAAAGCGTCAAAGGGAATTAAAACTTTATTTTTGAGTTTGATGCAGGATTTTTGCATTAAATAGTCACTATCTGAAAGCATGAATTGTTTGAAACATGAATTTAAGTGGAAAAATCTACCTCCATGTTTTATATTCCACAAGCTTTTACTCAACGATTAGAAATATAAAGAAATTAAAATGGTTATTTAATTTCGCATTTTATGAGGAAGATTCTATCTTATATCATGTTGCTCAGCAAAGGAATGGAATTAAATGTGTTTGTTAATGATTATTATTACTTTTTCGATTTGAATAATAAATAAATGGATATTAAAATATATCTTATAAATGAACGGTTTGATTTTTTTTAATTATATTAATTGCGAACTGCATACATCACTTTCATGTATTTTAGCAAAGAGGTTTTAAGCTTATATATTGCGTTTAGCTAATAAACTCATATTCTGTTTACCCAATAAATTCATTTATCCAATTGTTTAAACGGAAAAAGAGTAGAATGGGTATATCTTCTAATAATATTTTAGTGTTTTCATTTAGTATATACAAACTGGATCGCGATATTTTATTCAGATCTGCGAATTTAGAGCTACGAATTTGGCTGGATATCGCTAACTTGGCAAATTTCTTAAAAGTTGCCAAATTGATTGAAATGTCCCCAAATTGATAAAAATGACGTAAATCAATGAATTTTATTTTGTTTTGTTAAAAGAAAGTACTGAAATGGTGTTTAGTTAGCATTTGTCTGTCAGTCCAACCGCCCTACTTAGTAACCCATTTAGCGAATTTTTAAAATGTCACCAAATTAATAAAAATATTTTGAAATTGATAAATTGCCCTAAATAAACGAAATTGTGTTTTTTTAGGGGATAATATTTTGATGATGGTTCGTCAATTTATCGCCAAGTGGGACTGTCAGTTCTATAGTCCCACTTGGCGATAAATTTAGCGATTTTTTAAAATGTCGCCAAACCTTCATTAGAGATATTCAGACGATATTTTGATCACCAATTTATTTGAAGCAAATCATAACATGTCGCTTAACAACGGATATAAATTTGTTTATGAGGAAGAAGATTTTTATTAAATCTTTTCCGATTTTAATGATGAAGATATGTATATAAAATAAATTCCATTGCCATCGTATTTTTGACTGGATAATATCAATTACGATCTTCATGTTTAAACATTATTATTATTGATGTTTTCGGGGATTATTGATTCAGAGATTATTGATATTTTCAATTTCTTATGGCATTGTTTTATTGCGGCAAAAATTGTTGAAACTCATATATTGTACGTTGTACGAGTAATCTTCTACAAATGCACGGGTATATCTTCTAATGTAAGAGAATATAAGTAGTACATGTATATTGGCATATATTGGAATCAAGCCTTCCGGTATGAAGATTACTTAATAAATTAAAAATATCAATAATCCCCGTAATCTGTTATATATTGGCAAAAATTGTTCAAACTAAATATTATAATACGGGTAATCTTTTACTAACACTAGGACATATCTTCTAATCTATGACATTATAAACGGGTTTATCTTCCCATATAATTTTAGCACTTTCATTTGGGCACATATTGGAATTAATTACTGCCTACTGGTTTAAAGATTACGGATTTATTGATATTTTCAATTTATATATGTAATCTACTAATGCAGGTTATATCTTCTAATATTCGCGTATATAAGTGGTACGGGTCCCATACAATACGTTATTATTTTGCATATATTGATTCAATTCAATACTTTTTATAAATTTGCTTGCAAAAAAGGCCAGGATATTTTATTCTTCAGATCTACCCGTGAAGATAATTTTGAATAACGAGAACAGCCATTCCTTAACTTCTTTTTAGGAGCATTATGTTAAATATTTTAAAAGAATATTTTGATTAAAAATGCCATTAAGTATACTATAGGAATTTGCACATGATTGTGAATTTTAAGTTTATTTATATTATATACTCCGTACGAAGAACGGGTATGCTGCTAGTATCATATAAAATCATATAAAAAATATCATATAAATCACATAAATAACATCAAAAATCACATAAAAAATATTACCTATTGTGAAATATGTTCACTTTTCATAAATAATAATATCATGTTATAAATTTGGTGACATTATTCTTGAGGATCTAGCTAGTTCCATTCATGAGAAAAAATACTTTGAGTAATACTTTTGTATTTGAAAGCTAATAGTCATTTTTCTGCCATAAGAATAACTTATTTCTCCGTCCATAACGTTTGGCGAAAATTGGTCGGGAATTTGGCGAAATGTCGCCAACTTGGCGACTTTTTTAAATGTTGCCAAATTAGCGAAAATCTCGCCAAATGGATGAAAATGAAGTTAAATCAATGAAAATGACGACTAATTGACGAAAATTTAATATTTTGGAAAGAATGTAAGTATCTATATAAATAAAATTGAAAATATATCTGTCTGTCTGTCTGTCTGTCTGTCTGTTTGTCCTATCATCACGGGAGAACGGCTGAACCGAATTTGATGAAATTTTGTGGGTAGCCTAGAAATAGCCCCACTTAAAATTTAGTCCATGTTTTGAGTTTCTACGACCAGTGGTTCTCGAGATATTAGTAAATAACGAAATTTTCGTTTGTCTCATCATCACGGGAAAACGGCTGAACCGAATTCAATGAAATTTTGTGGATAGCCTTGAAATAGCCCCCCATAAATTTTGCCCAAGTTTCGAGTTTCGAAGACCAGGGGTTGTCGAGATATTAATGAAAAACGGAACTTTTTCTTAGGAGATCTACTCTCCAACTCCGTGGTTTATCCAAACGGAAAGGATGAAAATCGTTTGTTTTAAACGCCAAAATGAAATAAAACTTTATTTCCGAGTTTGGTGCAGGATTTTTGCATTAATTAGTCACTATAGGAAAACATAAATTGTTTAAAACATGAATTTAAATGGAAAAATCTACCACCATGGTTCATCTGTCACAAGCTTTTACTCAACGATGTAAAGTATAAAGAAATCAAAATGGCTATTTAATTTCGCATTTTATGAGGAAGATTCTATCTTATATCATGTTGCTCGGCAACGGAAGGAAATTAAATGTGTTGTTAATATCTATTATTATTTTTTTTATTTGTATAATAAATAAATGGATGTAAAAATATATTTTATAAATGAACGGTTTGATTGTTCTTTTAATTGTATATATTGCGGACAGCGTACATCACTTTCATTTATTTTAGCAAAGAGGTTTCAAGCTCATATATTGTGTTTAGCTAATAAACTCATATATTGTGTTTACCCAATAAATTCATTTAGCCGATTGTTGAAGCAGAAAAAGAGTAGAACGGGTGTATGTATCTTCTAATACAATTTTACTGTTTTCATTTAGTATATACAAACGGTATCAGGATATTTTATTCTTCAGATCTGCAAATTCAGAGCTACGAATTTAGAGGAATATCTCTAAATAACTTGGTAACTTTTCTTAAACTTTACCAAATTAGTGGAAATGTCTCCAAATTGATAAAAATGACCCAAATCAATGAAATTAAATTTGTGTTTTTTAAAATAAAGTACTGAAATGATGTTTCTGTAGCATTTGTCGGTCAGTCCATCCATCCTACTTAGTAACACATTTAAGGAATTTTTTTAATATCACCAAATTGGTAAAAATATTTCTAAATCCATAAAAATATCATTAAATTGACAAAATCGCGCTTAATAAATGAAATTAATTGTGTTTTGTTAGGGGATAGTATTGTGATGATGTTTCGTCAATTTGTCGCATAATGGGATTATCAGTTCTACAGTCCCACTTGGCGATAAATTTGGCGATTTTTTTAAGTTATAGCTAAATTGACGAAAATGTCACCAAACCTTCTATGGAGATTGCATTATTCAGATGATATGATTTCCATCAATTTATTTAAAGCAATTGATATTATGTCGCTTAGCAACGAATCCAATATGTTATGCGGCATATGATTTTTATTAAATCTTTTCCGATTTGAATAGTAAAAATATGTATATAAAATAAATTTCATTAACATTGAATTTTTGACTGGATAATATCAATTACGGTCTTCAGGTTTAAACATCATTATTATTGATATTTTCGGGGACTGTTGATTCAGGGATTACTGATATTTTCAAATTATTATGGAATTGTTTTATTATGACGAAAATTGTTGAAACTCATATATAGTACGTTGTACGAGTAATCTTCTACAAATGCATGGGTATATCTTCCAATCTACGAGAATATAAGTAGTACAGGTATATTGGCATATATTTTGATATATATTGGCATATATTCGAATTAATTACGACCTTCTGGTATTAAGATTACGGGGATTTTTGATACTTTCAATTTTTTAAGTCATCTCTTTTATTTTGGCAAATATTTTTGAGACACATATTGCAATACGGGTAAGCTTCTACTAACACACTGGCATATTTTCTAATCTGCGACAATATAAGTAGTACGGGGTTGCATATATTGATTCAATTCCCTTTTTTTTTTTGTAAATTTGCTTACAAAAGGGGCCAGGATGTTTTATTCTTCAGATCTGCCCGTGAAGATAATTTTGCATAGTGAGAACAGATATTCTTAAACTTCTCTTTATGAGCAACAAATTTAATATTTTAACAGAATTTGCACATGATTGCGAATTATAAATTTCTTTATATTATATACTCCGTACGAAGAACGGGTATGCTGCTAGTCTACTATAAGAATAACCAATTTTAACTTTCCTTATATACATAAAGGAGGAAAGTATTGTGACGGGGTCGAAAATTCGAATTCGAGTTTTCGACGGGAGAGCACGTTTCGAGCATCCCTGATCACGAATCACACATTTTCATGTGATGTCTGTGTGTGAAAGTATATGTGTGTGTGTGAAAGTATGTGTGTCTGTGAAAGTATGTGTGTGTGTGTGTGTGTCAGTGAGTCTGTGGAGACGATAACTGACGAACGAATGGACCGATATAAACCAAATTTGGTACAAAAACCACAATCCGTAAACACTGGAAGCCTATTGTTTTTATATGCAATCGAATGACCAGAACCCCCTCTCAATTTTTGAGTAAAATTTTGAAAAAATCGTCAGAAAATGAAAACCGCTAATAAAGTTACGTAAATAGATATGTCTTACGTAATTTTTCATTAGAAAACGATTGACATAAATTTTAGAACGCTAACATGAACCGTTCTTGAGATATTGCACATTTTGAAAAAAAATGATCAAAATGTTATATAAAATAAAAAAAAAATATTTCCTATTGATAAACATATTCACTTTTCATATGTAATACCATGCGATACATTAGGTGACATTATTCTCGTGGATCTAGCTCGTTCTATTCATGAAAAAAAGATACTTTGAGTAATACTTTTTTATTTGAACGCCAATAGTCATTCATCTGCTGTAAGAATAACTTATTTAACTAAGAATAACTTAACATAACGCTGGGTGAGATGTTGGCGGAATGTCGCCAACTTGGCGACATTTTTAATTGCTGCCAAATTAACAAAAATATCGCCAAATTGATAAAAATAATGTTAAATCAATGAAAATGACGACTAATTGACGAAAGTTCAATATCTTGGAAAGAATATAAGTATCTACTATAAGAATAGTATTTTTTTTTAACTGTAAAAGTAGTAAATTCATTGCATTATATAAGGAAAGTCATGTGTTGCCCACAACAGATTTTTTTTAATGTAAATGTGGTAAAATTATTGCATTATATAAGGAAAGCCATGTGCTATCCACATCAGATTTTTTTAATAGAGGAAGTATATATAAGACCCCGACTTGTGTTACTGCTTTGATAAAATGAACGCATTGTTAATCTTGAGAAAAATAGTGACTTTGATATATCTGATTTTTATAATCGTCGACGAAATTCAAGGCTTCAAAATAGCAGTATCCAATCTAATATGTAAATTTCCCGAGTAACTGCAAATACGAGTAATGCATCAATTAGAATTAAAATATCGCCAGAATTCTTTACTGCGATTCATTTACAACTGATAAGAGTTATTCGACTACTTCTATTTGCTACCTTCGACCAATTAAAAAACTGTATTAACGTTTAATCCGTCCGTTCACATGATAACACTTTAACTGCAACTTGTTACGTCGAAGAATTGCTTATCAGAGTGATTGTGACAAAATTGATTGCCCTCCAGACATTAGACATACACGCCGCAATCTATTTATCACCATTTAGAGTGTTATCGTACTTCAGTTAAGTGCTTGTAATTTGTCATGAGCGTTAATGTGCTTTAAATTCAATGTTCTCTACTGAAGTTTATAGGTCAGAAGCAAACGCGGTACATAATGTTAATGATTTGGGCTGTAGAATCAAGTCCGTTAAGAGTATGTGTTTTGTAAAATTATTATTGGATTAAGTTATATGATTGTATTTAATAATTATTGTATTATTGTATATAATTATTATTATATTATTGTATAATTATTATTGTATTGTTGTAATTAATCATATCGTAATTGATTATATTGTATTTAATTATTTTTGTATTATTGTACTAATTATTATTAAGAGTATGTGTTTTGTAAAATTATTTGTTTTCTTGCTTAGATTTGCTTTATATCTGCTTACCAGTATTTAAGCATGACAAAGAAAATGAAACTAACATTGTAAAAATTTAAGTTGCAAATTTTCAAATTCCCCACAGTACATGTTAATGTATAAGGAAAGTATTGGAATCATGACGAAAATCGCCATACGAGTTTTTGACGGATCAACACGTTTTAAGTACCCTAGAATCACAAAAACTATTTATAATGACATGTGCAATGTATGTATCCACTCTAGCAAAAAACCAATTTACTAAATTTCGTGAAACTTAGAAGATATCTCACTTATGGGTTACGCTTAGATTTTGGTATGTTTCTTAAAATAATTACCCATCGCTTTATGCGAAATGTCTCGCAAAAATTGACTAAATCTAAAGTTAAAGACTACGTATGCTCAAATGTATCAATTGCATGCTTGTTTTATAAGTAATTTTTAGTGTCGAAAATAATAAAACCGACCCCATTACTTCAAGATGGACCATTCTCGAGTTAGTTAAGTTTTTAAGTTTTGAAAATCTGAAGATGTAGAAGATTGAGAAAGTGGAGATTGAGAAATTATATTGGGAAACGAAATTTCCTAAAATTTATTTAGAAGTTAAGTTAATTGATGTTATCTTTATCCTGACTTTGGCATAATTCGAAAAAATAACGAAGCCCTTTTTGTGAAATACCCCGAACAGATCATGAAAATCTGAAATAAATGACTGAAATTGCTGAAATATAATAATTAATGACTTGTTCTTCATGCGATTTTTCACAACAAAGTTAATAAGACTGACTCCATGGCCGTAGGATGAACCGTTCTCGAGATATACTAGTTTTTTTAATTTTGGGGAGCCGGAATTTAAAGTGCTTTAAATTAGAAAATGAAACGAAGATTTATTAAAAATGCAAATTGGATGTAATATCTGAAACACGTTCATGTTATTTTCTTCAATTACAGTAAATGCATCATGAAATAAAAAATAAGAATATGAATTTCAGACTGTAGGGAAAGTTATGCCCACATCAGATTTTTTTATAAGTATTATTTTATTTAACAATGCACGGTGGTTAGCTTCAAAAATAGTTGTCTCAATTAAAAATTGATTCAGTAAGGCTTTGTCCTTGGGTCGAGTTTCAGCCTTTTATGTTCTTGGCAGGGGGACTTGAGGAGGGTTCAAAGAAACTTTAACAGCCCCCTGTCACCCAGATTTTGCTCAGTCTGGAAAATATAATGAAAATTCAACCACGCTAAAATGTGACTCATTTTTTACCCCACGAGCACTCGATGAGATCTCTCAGTAAAGTTTACAAAGTAAAAATGGAACACAGACACACACACACACACACACAGACACACACAAACACACACACACAAACACACATACACACACACACACACATATATATATATATATGTGTGTGTGTGTGTGTAAAGAATTAGAACTTACTTTATCGTGTCACTATATATACAGACAAGTACCAGTCGTATTGTAACACACACCCACACACAGACACACACAAACACACACACACACACACACACACAAACACACACACATATATATATATATATGTGTGTGTGTGTGTAAAGAATTAGAACTGACTTTATCGTGTCACTATATATACAGACAAGTACCAGTCGTATCGTAACCGTCGGATGTATTATTTTTTCAAATCCACACTAGTCTGATATTTCTAAAATCTAGTTTAAAAATTAAAAAAAAATGTGGATCTTATAGTGTGCTTCTTCTTTTGGAAAAACCGTATGATTTCCGTACATACTGAATATTAGGGATATAGCAGGGTTTTAGCAGAAATTGAATAAGACTACTATATATGCATATTCGCTCTATGTACATACGCGGAGATCTATGTGCATGTGCTGTACGCCGAACACTAGCACCAATCAAGCATTTTGCTATCATGTTATTGTAACATAAAATTAATATTTTTTTCGCATCCTCTCTGTCTGACATACATAAATTTCGGAGATATCTTTATAAACCATCGGGACTCAAGACTTATGCACCACTGTTTTAATCCATGGTTGAGTATTGCAATTACTCATTCATCGATCAGCGTTGTAACCACTAGTTCATAGTTTAGAGTTGTAACCGTTACTCCATGGATTAGTGGTTTAATCACTAGACAAAAAAATCTGATGTGGGCAGAACATGACTTTCCTTATATAATGCAATGAATTTACTATTCTTACAGCAAAAAATTAGCTTATTCTTATAGTAGATACTTATATTCTTTTTAAGATATTGAATTTTCGTCAATGAGTCGTCATTTTCATTAATTTAGCGTCATTTTTAACCATTTAGCGAGATTTTCGTTAATTTGGCGACATTTAAAAAGTCGCCCATTTGGCGACATTCCGCCAAATTCGTCGCCAAAATCTCACCAAGTGTTATGGAAGGAGAAATAAGTTATTCTTATAGCAGATAAATGGATATTGGCGTTCAAATACAAAAGTATTACTCAAAGTATCTTTTCTCATGAATGGAACGAGATAGATCCACGAGATTGATGTCACCAAATTTATCGCAGGATATCGCATATGAAAAGTGAACATGTTTCTCAGCAGCTAATAAATATTTTTTAATTAATAGGAATTTTTTGATAAATTTATTTAAAAAATGTGCAATATCTCGAGAACGGATCATGCTAGCGTTCTAAAGTTTATGTCAATTGTTTTCTAAGGAAATATTACGTAAGACATGTCTATTTGAGTAACTATATTAAAGGTTTTGATTTTTTGATGATTTTTCCAAAATTTCACTCAAAAATTTAGGGGGTTCTGAACATTCGATTCCGTTTTAAAACAATAGGCTTCCAGTATTCACGGATTGCGATTTTTGTACCAAATTTCATTTGAATCGCTCCATTCGTTCGTGAAATATAGTCTCCACAGACTCACACACACACTGACATCACCTCAAAAATGTTTGATTCTTGATCAGGGATGCTTGAAACGTGCTCTCCCGTCGAAAACTCGAATTCGAATTTTCGACACCTGTCGCAATACTTTTCTTATACATTATGTATATAAGGAAAGTAATTAGTCAAATTTGCATCTTCTAATCTATATGTCATCGCTGTAACCACCAGTTTTGGGTTCATTGTTCTAACCACTAATCCACAAATCAGCATTTTAACCACTTAGTTACAGGTCAGCCGGCATAATAACGGGTATTTTTTAAATGTTAAGCACTTTTTAAACCGGGGGACACTATTGTGAATTATTTTGAATTCTATTCTAGCAAAAATATTTGCAGAGAGATGAAAAATTTTTGAATAATATTTGGAAGTTTTATTTGAATTTCATATAAAACCAGTTCTTCTAAACTGGTAAAATATGTTATGTAAAACTCAACTAAAGTACATTTTGGTTTAATGAAACTAAAAGACATCGTTAACAATATTTTTAGAACACGACAAATATTTCTTGATGTTTACTGCTTACTATGCATTTGGAATGAGGGAAAAGCCTTGTAAAGTACCATATTTTGTTCGAAAGAACGGCAATTCTACCAAAGATAACAAAGTCTTAAAGGGTTTCAAGAAAACAAATGCTTTTTCGAGAATATTTCAAATTTACATATTCTTAGAGATTTGAATGCCATCTTTTAGAAGTGTTTAAAAATATATGTTTCAAAGCACCATGTGATCTAATTATTTTCCAGAATTTATGTAAATTACTATTCACGTAAACATGTTAGTTTTACGATAATTTATGAAATTTTGCATTATTTTCGGCTATCTTAATAAAATTTAACATACGTTCTTCTTAAAATAATGAAATAGAAAAAATTCCCACAAATGTAACACACGACTGTAATCTCTACGGATTAAATTTTTTTTATTATTATTTAGATTTCATATATAGAGTTTTATCGTGCACTATTTTAAATTAAATCCAATTTGCACATTTTAAAACAATTTACTTTTTTTATTTGCTGACTTAATTAAAATGACGCCGATATGCTAAAATGAAAACTAAAATTAAATTTTACGACAAAAACTTATTCTTACGTAGTAGGATATATTTAATTAATTTTGTTTGCGAAAATGGAACAGGACATAATAATTTAAATCATAGAGTCAAATATGTATATTATTTTTCCATACACCTGATATTAACTTTACGGGGATTCTTTTTGTCCCTTCGCCCAACATATTTTATGGGTTCGTTCTCGGCTCCCTGAACACACAGAGAGCTGAAACTCATCACATAGTTTCATCTTTCGGAACATTTTGATAAACTATATTTTTACGTCATTACTCTACGTCGTCACGTTATTTACGTACGTCATGATTATGTTCCAGCCCTTTTCATGGATTTTCTTTGCGAATTGCAGTTCTGTGCTTTCTGATGAAATATTCTTCTAACGCGTCTAGCCAGGCATAATATTATATCGATTTGAACATAAGTTACATAATAAAATAAAAAATAAATATAAAAAGAAAATTATTATGAGAATAACGCAATGATTTTAATTCCTACAATTATACGACATTGGTGCACGCAAATGTAG